>VZSZ01009986.1:801-91194 GCA_013398815.1 Ibidorhyncha struthersii
GGGTGCGGAGGGGCGGAGCGGCGGCGCCTGATGCAGCTGTGCTTCTCGGTGCTTGCAGCGGTGCCGGCGGCGGCCTGGGGGACGAGGCGGAACCGCTGACCAAGCGGCACATAGACGGCATCTTCACGGACAGCTACAGCCGCTACCGGAAACAAATGGCTGTCAAGAAATACTTAGCAGCCGTCCTGGGGAAAAGGTATAAACAAAGAGTTAAAAACAAAGGACGCCGAGTAGCGTATTTGTAGCGATGAGTAACCAGCCACTCCTGTGTATACAAAGTCCTGAGAGAGAGAGAGAGAGAGAGAGAGAGAGAGAAACCAAAAAACAAAAAAAAAAAAAAAATAAAACNAGAAACCCAACAACAACAACAACAAAAAAATCTAAACAAAAACAAAAGTCATTTCCAAACTGACTGAACAATCACCGCTCCTGTGTTATCTAAACATGTATTTATGTATGAAGTAAAGCCATTAAATGAATATTTTGATAATAATATTGTTTTTCTTTTGTACAAAAGCACTAGAGAAACGCACAGATCTACTTTGTGGACCAATCATTAAGTTATATATAATATATAAATATATATATAAATACTATTACGAATACTAAAGAACAATTCTTCATAGAAAATCTGCACAAGAACAAGAATTCGCCTGAGCTGTTTATGTTTTTATATAAAATAAATAGAAAAAAAGACAATCATTGTTTTGAATATTACTCCTATTTTTGTAACGGAAATTAAAAGGATAGTATTTTTATCCGCGACAGGGTCGAAGACATTAATTTTCACCATTTGCTACTGTACATAGAGAAGGATGCCCTGCTCCCAGGGGATTATGAGGAAAATGATTTGGGAAAATTGGTGAAGCAGATTCTTCCCCCGGTGAGTCTCAAGGCAGGCTCCTTTGCCACTAGCCTCTCCGAAGAGGCAGCGTCCCCTTTCCTCTAGATTTCGATTTTTTTTTTCCTCCTGCTTTCTTTGATTCCAGTTGTATCTGTATCAGTGTCTCCTCAAACAATGAGCTTAGAGGATAATTCGCTTTTGAAAACAACAGCTCGATCCAAATTGTGCACCTCTGTTGCCTACTGGAGGGAGAAATAGTTAAACCAACAAAATTTCAAAACAAAACAAGCCAAAAGCCAAATCCAAACCCCTAACCCCTAAATCCCGAACCAGCAGCAAGGACAGTGAGTACTAAGCCCCGTGCACTGCTCTTCTGGCTGGCTGGGCAGAGTTGCAGAACAAAGCGAAAGCGGAGACAGGACCCGTTTGGGAAGAGTTGGGAAGTGAGCGGGGGCGGCCCCGCGGCCGGAGCCGGTGCCGGTGCCGCAGGGTCGAGGGAAGACGAGGCGATCCCACCTCCGATCCGCTACCCAACTGCCCCGGGCAGCTCGGTACTGGACCTGGATGCAAAGTACAGTGTGTTACTCTCCAGTGCTGTCCATGCTTCTCATCTTGTGTAATGAGCAGGGTTCTCGCCTTTGCATTTTTCGGTCGCAGTTGCCCTTTTCTTTGATTGTTTGTTTTTTTTTTTTTCTTTTTTTTTTTTTNAGCTTGTTCTCCAGGGCTTGTAGGTTGTGGGCCGGGGGCCAGCTTTCCCATAAAAACTGGAGCTACCTTTATCTCAGAAACAACTCTGCTGTGGGGAAAAAAAAAAAAAAAAAAAAGATTGTGAACGCTCTCTCACTCCTTTGTTCTGTTTTATGCAAGCTCTTATTGTACAAGTTTAGGAACCCCTGTTGTAGCTACCACTAAAGAATTATGCACTACTACGAAAGTTTTTGTTCCTTGTTTATTGAGTTTGGAGGTAAAATGTATTTTTCTACATTCTGGCTTATTGCTTAGTAAAATTTATTTCATAAAACAAACTTTTGTCATAAAAGAATGTGTAGTGTTCACCTGTGGTCCGGTTTCTAACGAGATAAACCATTTTCACCTCATCTCTCTATGTACGGACTCCTATCTTACCTTCCGCCCGGGGGACGGTAAAGCAGCAGCGACCCCGGCCGGGGGCTGGCCCCGTCCCTCCGCCCGGGCAGCTGGCCAAGGAGGACGCGTAGGTACCTGCTGCTTCCTTCCAGCTCACCACACAAACCTTAGAGGAGTCTTTCCAAAGACACAAAACGAGCCCCGCGTTCAAGATGTCGGAAAACATNNNTAGCGCCTGCCCGGGCTGCCCCGGCAGCTCGCGCTGCCCGTCCCGCCGCCGGTTGCGGGCTCCTGGGGCGGCGGAAGGGACGCGGGGCGCAGTTTGCAGCTTTCGTGCCTTCTCTTCACCTTGTAAAATCGCCACGAGTTTCACGGATGGCTATTTAGTGGCCCTACGATGCTGCAACACATCGGCTTGCGTTTTAGTCGTACTTCTGTTCTTTGGCAATGGGCAGAGTTTGCTGTGTTTTGTGTCGGCTGTGGTATAATGACATAGGGCTCTCTTGACGTTTTCTTTATGACCTTATCCGTTAGAGTTCAGTGGCTAGTCGCAAGCATTCTGAAGTGATCACCTAGGTTGTTATCATTTGTATGATTTCTTCTTCTTTTTTTTTTTTTTTTTTTCGAAACGCCAACAGCCTTACCAAAATCTGAGCAGATCTGAGATACAGTCATAGTTTAGGTAGATGTTAGTCTTGGAGAACTTATTTTATGTGCAAATGAGTATAAAAAGAACTTAAACAAAGTATTATTACACACATGATATCTATAACTAGGACTTTGATAACTGTTATATAAAGTGTGTAAAGTTTGTATTAATAAATTTTTGTAAACAATGCAATTTCGTCTAATGTTTGGGGGAGAGAAAAATAGAACCTAACAGTGAAAGCTGCATTTCATTTAGATTTTTTTTTTTAATTAGTTCATTTTTAAGCAGCATTGTTCTAACTTTTCATGCCTGGGATATCTTTTTATTAAGTATCCACATTTTATCATCAAATAACCGCTAACATTTTTACCGATGCTTACTCCTCTGTTCGAGTGAACTAAACAAAACTGCTGAAGTAAAGAGCCTAGTTCTAGTTCCACACACACCAGCTGAATGATACTCTTTAAAATATGCAAACCAAACCAGTCGGTGCCTATCGTACATTCCTCTAACAATTCCTGTGCTTAGAAGCCGTTTATTTTAAGCGGAATCGGTATGTTTGATGACATCTTTACCTAATTCGCTTTTAATGAACATTCTGTATGTGATAATGTGCTTCCCAGCATCACCGGGCTTGGGCAACGGCAGCATCTTTCTTTGGATTAAAAATGTACTGGGCTATCCTAAAAAATGATACTGCAACACAACAAAGACTTACTTAGGTTTTACAGGGTAATAGGTGGCTACAACAAAAAAGCACAGACAG
This sequence comes from Ibidorhyncha struthersii, assembly GCA_013398815.1. NCBI lineage: Eukaryota > Metazoa > Chordata > Aves > Charadriiformes > Charadriidae > Ibidorhyncha > Ibidorhyncha struthersii. Next base: position 4,147 of record VZSZ01009986.1, read on the forward strand.
GCAGTGTCGTTTGTCAGCACAACGCGGAGGTCAGGATATCCGACCTTTAATCTTCACTTTAGTTTAGCAATAGCCGCTTATGTTTATTATTTTTATTGTAGCTCAGGGACTTTATTCAAGTATGTTGGAAAGTAACAGCAATTCAGTTTAAACTAAACTCCATTTCCTTCTAAGATCATACAATTAAAAACTAAAGCACAGGAATTAAATGACAATTTCCTCGCAATTTATTTTTCAAAGCTCTAAGTCCAGGATTTGAAACAAACTGGTCATATCCTCTCTGCCACGAATCCACCTTCCAGACTAGTTTCAGCAACAACATTTTACTGCCTAACTGGAAAACACTAAGAGAACTTAGAAGGCTTGTGGTCTCAGTGCAGTGGTATGTGCTAGGAATTAGTGCAAAGCGAGATAAAAGTTCTGATTAAATGCAGATTGGGTCAGAGAATAATGCAAAAAATACCTGTTGGGGGGGGCGGGGGGGGAGAGGACAATGATTTCTCAGCCTGATAGCATAAGAAAAACAAGTCACCATTTCCCAAAGGCAGCATACAGCGAAAAACTGCTGTTAAGTTTATTCAGTAATTATGCAGTGCTCATGCATATAACCACAACACATTTCCTGCCCATCTGAACTGAAAATGTGAAAAGAGATACAAGCTGAAGACCTTGTTGGCATTGGTAGATGAAGGAGGAAACTTAGGACTAGTATACCTGAAAAATAAGGTCTTCTTCATCAAGTCCTGGCACTTGTTGAAGACTTGCAGACGGTGGAAATTCTGCTGTAGATGACATAGAGACGGTCCTAGCCTCACTTTACTGAAACTCCTCTTTACTAAATCAAATATGATTTCATGAAGAAGCTCAGCTCTATTGCCAGTGATTTCAACTGCCATCTGAAATGATGCACTTGGAAAGTGTGCAATACTAAGTCTTATAACATGAGTTTTGTGGGGATTGCTGATGTTCTGCATGCTGCTATGCGACTAGCAGCGGAAATGAAAAAAGCTGGCTGAGGAAGAATGACCAGACAATACATGATTTTGGAGCCTTGCATTGTAAAAACATCCTGACATTCAGTCAAAGTGACAAACTCCAGTTAGTAAAGGAGGCTGAACAGAGCAGGACAGATTGCTCCAGAAGCCAGTCCTCAGAAGCACGGTGCAAGAGCACATCTGTCACAGAGCATCAGAACCAGGAGATCCTGAAAGAACCAACTTCTGCAGAGCCCTGGTGTAAACCTGGCTGTGGCCAGCATCTGCCTTTCACAAGGTTTGCTTGTGGGGGTGCTGACCTCCCCTCTGCAAGGGTGTTTTTTCTCCAAAAAACAAAGTTAATCTATTGGCTGTATACGTTTTCACCTAGAGTGAAGGAGAAGAGAAAATCAGGAGGAAGTTTGATCTTTTTGGGGCTTGTTACTAGATACTTTTGAAGCTTAATTTCCAGTTCCAGGCTAAATCATTTAGTCTTTCTTCTGGAAAAACCTTCAGGGAAAGTACATCCCTGAAAAGTTTAAGGACCTCTAGAAGTACATGTCCTCTTAACTACACTCATAGATTTTTAAGACCCGAGGGGACTCTTATGATCATCTACTCTATTTTAGATAATACAGGGCATAGGATTTCATGGAGTCCTTCGTTTAGCATTTAATTTCTGAGTGAGCTGTTCTGTATGACAGCAGTATCGATTGCAAGACTCGCAGGAATGGCAAATTTGCTGGATAAGTTGTTCCAAATGTAGCAGTTTAGCACTCTGTTCCTTGTTTCATTTTGTCTCATTTTTGAGTCCAAGAGATTTGTAGCCTGCTGAAGAATCTCTAATGCCTGTAGATTTTCCTCTCCATCTAGGTAGTCTTAGGCAGAGATTTACTCTCCTCTATGCTCCGTGTTTGAGGTAGCAAGGTTGATCTTTAGGCGCTCACCATGAAGGAGGTTTTCCACAGATGGCATTATTTCTGAACCATTTCTATTTATTAACATCCTTGCTAAAGTGTTGAGACTAGGAATGGTTACAGTACCCAGCAATGCGAGGATGTGGCAAAAAGTAGTAACTTTCCTCTTCTTCCTCAGGTGCTGCTCATTGCTAACAAGGGTCGCGTTTGCTCTCTTGGCCATTTCACCACACTGGGAGATCACGATCTGTTTGTAATCCTTTCCTGCACCTAGCTTCTTTTCCAGATGATTACCTCACATGCTCAGAGGCCCTGCCCTGGAAGTGACACCATCGTTCTTGCTTCCTATTTTGTACCAATTTGTGTTGTGTTAAAGCACAATTTTTTCCCTGCACAATTACCATGTTCTGTCATCTCAGCTGTCACCTGGCACCCGCTCTTGTCACCTTTAGAAAGAGCAGACCCATTCCAGCAATGTCATTTGTACATTTTGATACACGAGCCCAACCCAGCTCTGGGGCAGATCTGTATAATTATGCCAGAGAAGGATTTGGCCCAGTCTAAGTGCAAATCCTGGGACAGAGCAAGTCAGAGTGACTTGTAGCAGGCTGCTGGCTGATCTCCTTCTTTTGCACTTGGGTTCCTAGAAGCAATCCCATCCTGGCGTAGCTGAGGGCTCGTTCACTCTAAACTCACATGGGATGTCTGGAAGTGTTTTTTGCTAAAACTGACCATGACTGAGTGAGTTACCTGGAATCCACAGAGAAGAGAAATAGCACGTGATGTGTTAGAGGTAATGTGGTTGAACTGCTGAGGCAGAATAAGTGTAAAACCTGATGACTCTTTTGCAATAATTTGTTAACTGGCTGTTGATAGGGTTTATCCAAGCCTCAAAATTGGATTCAGTTTTGAACCGAGATATTTCAGAACCAGAAATATGTGAATTTAAAAGCAGTGGAGACAAGCATCCTATGTTTGCCATTTATACAGGAGTGTTTGTTTTACAACCTCGATAATGAAATATCTAAGATAAGTAGATGTATTGATTGCTGAAACAGTAGAATATCTTTATGTGAATCACAGAGAGAAGACCTCTTCTCTTCAGGCTCTGAGATGAGTTTCAGGTATTCCAATTCAAAAAGAACCTTATGGAGATTTATGGCAGTATGAAGTAGAAAAGTTGGACAGAAAAATGGCAGTCACTTCTGGTTCTGCTGTGGTGTCCTCCACCATCTCTGTACCAGGTTATGAGGAACTGCATAGGTATAATTGGGTGGGAAAGGATCCAGCATGAACAAGCACCTCCCAGATGACAGCCCCAATGTGGAAATGTGAACTGGAGAAAGGAGAGGGACACTGAGAATGACCAGTTTTACAAGAAAGGGAATTTCCATTGCCATATTTGACAGATCCCTCAAAGCAAGCGTCCAAGTTGGAGCCTGTTTCTCTCATTTGCTGGATCAAGTACTTGGGAGTGAAGGGCCCACTGGTTTCAGGTGGATATTAAAGGGCAGAGACACTTTAACAAAAATTATGTGTTTTTTCCTCTTTTTACACATTTTTGAAAGTCTTGGCCTTTGTCCTCTGACTCTTTGCTCATATCGGAAATGTTGGTAAGCCTCGTGTCTTGCCCATATTTGCAGGGTTAATATGCTCCTCTGATAGTGTCTATCCAATGTGGTATGGATATTTATAGGTGGATAGGGCAGACTGAGAAAATAGTTGCCCAGGCTAAAGTGTTTACCATTCAAGATTTGACAACAGATCTAAATATATATTCATTTTGGACAGATTAGATTAGACTCAGCCTATGGCTGATCTCTGTTTTGACATTTATCTCCATGGTGAGAAGAATGGTTACTTTTGAGTGGTAGAGTGATGAATAAATGACTGCCTTTCCCTCAGGAGCGAAGATTAGTGTCACAAGAAATCAGCCATCATGTATGTTATATGCCGAACGTATAGTCTCAGCTCCCACCTCTTGGATGGGATTGAAACTTCCCTGACAGTTTGAGAGAATGAAGAGTGCTTGGGTGGTGTGGGAATCAGGCTGCTCTGAAAATGATTAAACTTTTAATCAGTTATGAGCTCTTATGTCACCAACAAAATAACAATATATGTAAATTAAATTGTAAAAATAGCGCAAAAAAATCTTTCTCTCTCTTGATATATATATGCATATGTGTATATAAACATATTTCTAAATCAGACAAAAATGATAACACATTAAAGTTCCAATATTTATGTATTGGCCATAGCTAAACTTAGACACAACATCTAATTTACACTGACGTCTTTCTTTAACAAGTTTTGTAAGAGGAATGATTTAAGTTCAAGGAAGTGCAGTGAGTCATCTGCACGGTGGGCCAGTGGCTGAGCTAAGTTTAGAATCAAGGGGAAGTTTGGATCTTCTGGCTCCAAGTTTTTCCCTTCACATCTCTGCTTTTCTCAAACATTCTCAGTGCTTAAGAAAAAAAAAAGAAGAAACTTTCTTCACAGTTTCTTTCTTTTCTTTTCTGAATGGATTTTTTATGTATCCTTGATTCTCTGGTCTTGTATGGTAAATCAGCAGGTTTAGTCTCATCAGCTGATCTGAGTTTTTAAAATCAGGTTACCTCATGACCTTGCAAATATTACCTTGTCACATGCCTGTTTCAGGAGACCTAAGATTAAAAAGCATAAGAGAAAAACATGAGGTCTGTTCAAGTGATATCTGTGCGAAGAGGTGTTCCCTACTTGCAAGGAAACAAACCAAGAGAAGCCGAGCCAGGCCAGGCCAGCCCAGTCCAGCCCAGCCCACCCAGCCCAACCTCTGCTGCTACCTGCCTGCTATAAAACTGTACATAGTCATCCTCTTCCGCTCTTCTTCCTCCCGAGACTTTCTGTGGGTCAGTGACTTTCCTGCCAGACCAAGGGAATCATGCAGGTTATGGGGCACCATGGCCTGTGTGAAATCCAGCCCATTCCTCCTCTGAGAGGTGCCTCTGCAAACAAACTGGTGGCCAGAACGTGGGAAATCCAGTGCGCTTTCTCCACAAGCAGGCTGTGCCCAGGTTACGAGCCCACCTCCTCTGCACCAGCCCTGAGATGCTCTTCTGGTACAACATGGGTTAGAGTCTCGTGTATTCCTCTCCGCTCTCATGGCATCTCCTGACAGATAGGTGTTACAAGGCACAGCCCATCTCTGATACAAATTGAATGGTTTATCTGCTTTTGTCCAGCTTCTATAGATTTTATCTATTTTTCCTCTGGGCCAATAAAACCACAAAAACTAAGGAAGACCGGCCAGACTCTTCCAGACTACGGTTGTTTAATGATTTCTGGTTTCCCTAGCTGGTTGGGTGCATTACTGTGTTTTGCATCAGGAGAGAGCCATGACACAGCTAAGAGGTGATTAAACCGGGGACTCTGTGTAGCACACTGTATGCAGACAGGTGGAACATTTATACTGAAAGGAAACAGTTTTCTGATTGCGTTTGACTTTGCTATAATAAAATGCAGTTATGTTTTATAACAGTTTCATTTCATTCTAGTTATGCTGCAATGACAGCCTTATTACACCACTGTTTATGCTTTTTGCTAAGCTTAGTCATTGTTTAATCTTATAAACAAAGAGTCAACTTCATGCCTGATAGTTGTTGCAGCTCACACTCCTGAGCCCTAACACAGCTGGAGGTACCATGGGACTGGGATGTAAAATAAATTAGATAACCTGGTCATTATAAGAGTCCCACCAGGGGAACCCCAAACTGTTCTTACTGTCCAGTAGAGCTGGGCACTCAGAGAAAAATAAACATTCTGAAATCTATTAAATCTATTGAAATCTATTAATTATCAATTAGCAGCACCCAACAGGAGTGCAACTGCAGTTGCACTTTATGCAGCCTTGTTTTACCAATAATGATGGTGTTAATGTCAATGGGGCCACAAGGAGAAGGAAAATGCCACTGAATGTGAGTGAGCTTCATCACAATCTGACCCTGTCTTATTAAAGATGACTTTTTCAGCATGTGCAGTCTTCTCATGTTCCAGATCAGTGCTTCCTAAAGGGTGGGCTTCAGAGTCAGAAAAATCACAATACTTCCTTGTAACTTCACAGTGAGCAGCTGTCACTCTGGTAAGATAAATGCCACCTTTTATAAACTGCAGTTACTGTTCACTTTTCTCCACTCTCCTTACATCTCTGCTTTGACCTAGTCTGAGTCATTCTCTGCATGGGAAATGTTTCTTCCTGTGGGCATACATATGGCTGGGGTTGTGTACCGATAAAAGGGGTATAATGTGTCCTCTGACTCCCCAGCGAAATGTTTCTGCCTGGAATTAGGATGCTTGGTACCACAGTGAAGACACAAACCAGTGGGAGGTTGTCAGATTCCCCTGCTATAGGTGGATGCAAGGTGGAAAAATAGCCTTTAAATGGCAATGAACGCCTCGCCTCTGCACCTGCGTGGGGACCAGGTGGGCACAGCTTGAGAGCGTGAGGCAGAAGCAGAGGGTGTCCGAAGGCTATGCTGTACCCACTGTGCAGAGGCCTTGAGAAGGCACCAAAGGGGAAGAACTCGGTTCCTATCCATTTGAATAGTGAGAAATAGGGACTACTTTCCTTCTCAGCTCTAACGGCAAGAGCTTAAGAGCGTACATATGGACCAGGCCAAAGCCTGTTTCTGATGGTGACCAGCAGTTTAAGAAAAGTCTACAAATTAGGGCATGCAGAAGGACCGCCTTTGCTGAAACGAGCATCTGGCCATCAGTAAACTGAGGACTTGCTACGCTGTAAGCTGCCTTTAAATTACTGTTTAACAGACCAGTGGACCTCCATCGATTTGGTAGCTCCACTTTTATTTTTAGCTTTATTTTAGCAATGAATTTCCCATTTTAATTATGCACTATATGCTCTTGCTATTTGATAAACGACATTGTTACATGCATAACTGCCCCTGAAGACTCTGAGTATCTATACTCAAAGTGTCATTTCTTGTGCATTCCCAGGCAGGATACATGCTGGCAGTTGGAGGCTACAGAAAAGTCACAGCTCATTAAAAACCCCACATCTTATCTGAGCTATTTTTTCCTGTCCTTTCTTCCGGTCTTCTTTAAAATTTAGAGCTTTTTAAAATTTCTTGTTATGACTTACAAGTTATTTCACTTTGTGTTTATACCCAGTGCCGCTACTTTTTATGTATCAGGAGCATTCTGACTTCGGTTTCTCTAACAATGCCTCTGGAACAAGTACCATGAGAAAGCATTGTATGATAACTTGGTTATACTTTCTGTATTGCTCCAATGCCTGACTTTGAAATTTAAGAGTGATTTTTTTGCAGCTAAACGACAGGTAAATCGAGCAGTGTTTCAGTATACTTTTGTAATACAAAGCCCTATAATTGAATATTAGCTTTAGCTGGTTTAGCAACTTGCCTAAGAACTTCCAGTGCTTACACTGAAACATTAAAGAAATCACATAATTTTTTACCCAGTGTGAGACTTTCGCCAGCTTGGTCAAAAACTTGAACTGTTTTTGTTCTGAACAGTCCTTTTTCATATGTATACACACCCAGTTGTACAGAAATGATAGCATTACCACCTAGGGAAAAAGAGATACTGCTAAAATACCTGCCAAAATTCAGCATACCCAAAGAATGTCCTATGTACTATATCATTTGTTCATCAGATATGCTATGCACCCATTATTCCTGTGAAGCTCACTGAGAGCTGCTGCTGGTGCTTGCTGCATTTCGTGGCTGAAACACTTTCAAGTGCAGAATTCCCTCTGGCTTTCTGCGACTTTCTGCATGCACAGCAATCAGCCCAGGCTCATTGCCGTAGGAATGCGAAAGGGGCAGGGGAATGCTGCTGCCTTACTCTGACCACTTGGAATTAAGATGCTCTGCATCACAGTGAAAGACATAAGCCAGCAGGAGTTTGTTAGAGTCTGGCTGCCTTAATCAGAAAAAAAATCTGGTGAGCTGAAGATGTCCAGATGGGTTTATAAAGATAAAAATAACAGGCTGTGTCCTTCCCCCTCTGATGAGAAATAATTCCACGTCAACAATGCTTCCACAACATACCACCTGCACTGCCACCAGGGCATGCTCCATGCTGGAAAGTCACTAACAATCATGAGCAAAGGTGAGCGGAACTCTGTGAATTCAGCAGGAGCTCTGTGCTGTGGCTCAAAGAGGGAAATAGTGTTGCAGAATAAGAGGGTATCTCCAGAAGAGAGAACTCGGTGCAACCAGCAAAATCCGTGGTACCACAGGCAGGGTGGCCAGGGAAAACTTCAGGTAATGGTTTGGACTGGCAAGGAGCCAGTTAGCAGGGAGCACAGGGAAGCACACAAATCAAATTGTCTTGTGCTGACAGATCCATCGCTTGGTTGAGTACCTTGCACCAGCCATCAAGAGAAAAACCAAGCTGGCCACAGAGTGGAATTCCTTCCATAGGGAGTGTATATTCCTGGGTGGAAAAGAAGGTTGAATTCATATCAGAGGAGTAAAAAGTGATATATACATGGAGGTTAGATTGGGTGCTGGGCTTTTTTTTTTTTTATGTTTCCAAGCCAGCAGAAAGCCAGCAGATTTTTTTTTTNAGAGAAAGGAGGGAATTATGAGTTCCAGTTCTGTTGGGAGTAATTGTAGCAATGATGTGAACTCCAAAACAGGTGCCTTTCCCCAAACCCACAGCTACTTGCACCCCCCCACCAGCCTTGCAGCGACTGGGCCCTCTCCTTTCCTTCTCAGTCTGCACGTGGAACAGTCTGTGAAAGAAATCTTTCCTTCCAGCTGCAGTAAACCATTTCAACAAACCTTTGGCCAAACCCTCAGTCTCCATGGTCAGTGGAAGAGAGGGGAGAGCTCACTGGGGTTTCCTTGTCGTGCTGCAGCCTCGTGGGGCTGGAAGCCACGTGCGAATGCAGCAGATGAGCACTTGCAGGTGGTACTTTATTGTGGACGTTGATGTAGAATGCTATCGAGCATGAATGCTATTCTGTTTCATGAGGTCTCAGCACAGAAACCTGGAAACAGTCTCGCTGGATCAGTGCTGCAAGGGTGGCCCAATGTCTTTGCCAAAGGTATAGAGGGAGAGTGGCCCTTTGGTGTCTGCTCTGCTCAACAGGAAAGACAAAGAGTAACCAAACTTAGCCTTATAATTCAGGTTATGCTCTACACAGAGCTAATGCAGAACCCACTTGTATCGATTATTCTAACCTTGCAGAAACTGCCTGGATCCTATTTTAGATCTTGATTTTTAGGCTTAATAAGTTTAAATGACACAGGTTTGCTGCTAACAAGCAATTTGTCTCTTTGATCTGAGCGAAAGCCGGGATGAGTTGAAGGGCAGCTGTTGCTGCTGGATCATTGTGCTTGTCATGATAAATTAGCTTTGTAGGTTGGTGGTAGGTGTTTCCTAGGGTTTGACATTGAGGGCTGGAGCCACCAGGAGGAAGAGGTGGCTTGGTGCCTGAGACAGCACTGTGTTCATGTACCTCCCACCCAGCAGTACAGATCTTTGAAGTTCACTGGTGTCTCTCTTTGTCCTGGTAACATACACCAATTTTCTGTGGTCAGGCATCCAGTTGATTGCCTAAAGTCCTGACATAACCAAACATTTGGCTGTTTGGCAGGATCCACAAGCCAGATGTTACCTCACCTACTTACTGTTCAGGGTGTCACCTGCTAGGCATGCTTAGGAGGGATGTTACCCCTGCAGGACACAGCATCAGGCAGAAGCCAGTGATTTAGCTGTGAGGTGGGGAAATGGGGGTCACATCTTACTGGTCCCCCCCATTGCATATTTGGCCACTTGTTTTCTCATGAAAAAGTCAGGGCGATCTTCAATAACCTGCTGACCCCGAAGGAGCAGAAGAACAGAATGTCGCTTTGGCTGTGGTGGAACTGCAAGTTAACTTTTCTCCCATGTAATGGCTTCTTTCAAAGGATGTCTGTTAGGTTTTAAACCCAAATTACACTCTACTTGTATGAAGAAGTGAGTTGGAGGAAAGTGTCTTCTGTAACCAGAGGCTTTGGAAAAAGGCAGGAAAAATATATCCATATATGTTAATTATCTTTTTTTTTTTTAATTTCCCATTTTTCCCTGCTGAGGCCTTCTATAAGAAACAAAAGAAATTTGGGAGGAAGCTGAAAATAAGCTATTATTATATTGTTACTGCTGTACTTTAATTCTTCAGAAATGCTCTCTGTAACTAATAACTACTTCAGAAGAAGTCACTTTATTTTAAAACTTGCAGTAGTAAGCAAGTGCAATTCCCATATGCTATTGGCTGTGTTGCTGCTAGTCTTTAGTCCTATGTAGTTAAATATATTGCAATGAGTATGCATAGTTATTGACTTCATTTTTCAAGGTTTGACTTTAGAAATATGAGCTTCTTTTATATCTGCACAATATCATTAGGTCTTTGTACTGTCTCCGAGTCCTGTGGATTTAACCTTCCCTTTTGTTTGTAAGTCAATAATGTTTATACTTTCTATTTTTAACATTTGATTTTTCACCTATTTCAGAAATGTGTCAACAAGCAAAACCACACTTAAGCATTTCAATGACCAGCGGAGTTGCTGGATATTATCAGGTATATCTGTCACTGATCAGGAACGAAGGTTTATACTTCCTTATTTTATAACTATAGCTAGCAGTGGTTTCTGTGAGATAAATACACACGCATGTGCACGTATCTATTTATCTTTGTATGTACTTATGTATCATTCTTATTGGAGTAAATATAATTTTGTTTCAATAAAGAAACAAATCTCTAGGCACTTCAGATTTCACCAATATTTGTTATTTTTCTTGTAAAATGGGAAGAAAACTCGCTATTTTTCAGCATTATTTCAATTTCTAGAACTCTTATGTCCAGCTACAATGGAAACACATATTAGTACACATTCAGAAAAAACAGAGAGAGAAATCTGGTACTTTTGAGATTGTTCAGGAAACACCAGTTCTCCGGTACTTTCAAATAGGGCTCTTGATCTACAGCTTTACGTTGCCAAATCATGGCTGGATGAGCTTAATTCTTCTTTATATGATAAATAAAAATATTCTTTAAAGTGAGTATAAATGCAAATTATAGTAGTTTTGTGGCCTTCTTGCATAGTCAGAGAAGTGTAAAAGGGTTTTTGTTTGAATGAAACATTGCACGTTATGGTATTGGAGAGAGAGAGAGAGACGCCCATAAAGTCACTGCTTGTCCTTCATATGTACAAACTCACCAGTCTGGATGTGCCTGGCTCCAGGATGCTCTGTCTTCTCCCAGGTACACCCCTGATGGCAGAGAATCGAAGACACAACTGGCACTGCCAAAAAGGTGCAGCAATATGTGGTAGAGCCGCATTACCATTTTATAGCGTCTATAAGACATGACATCATTAACAAGTGTTTTCGGGCACCCCAGTATGGAAATATTGCTCAGAAACACTAAACTGTAGGAAGTGCTGTTATTACGATTCTAGAGAACATGCTTACAAAATCAGAATATTTTATTCCAATGTATTATTTTTACTATTTATTTATTACTTGTATTGCCATAGCAACTAGGAGCTCAGTCACAGACAAAACCCCCACTCAGCTAGGAACTGCGCAAACAAGAAAAACAGATGAGGAGCTCACATTCGCATTAATAAAATGTTCTTAATTTTAGAAGGTCTCTGAGGTCACATGTGCTACTGCAGACAATAAATGTAAAGCAAGTTTCAGTATAAACAGATAAATACAACCTCAATCAGGCCCTCAGTGATAACTTGGCTGTCTGCTGAAACTCCTCAGAGAAATGCTAGCATTATCAACAGACCTTGAACCATGACCTTAAGGAAATAAATTCAGGCTCTATCAAGCCAAGAAGGAAGGGCCAGCCAAGGACCTCACGCTGCAGCACCTCCGCATTTACTGGGTGGATGGTTAGTGGGAACATCTCTGCTGATCTGGCTGAGCATGACCTCCTCATGTGAGGAAAGCTATGCAACGCTCTTTGGTACAGATTTCAGGGTTTAATGAACCTGGGATCGGGAAATATTCCTGTCCCCATTAGCTTGTCATTGACCTGAGAGAACCTTCATATTCGTTAAGAAGAAAAGTTGTCAACTCTCCATGAGAAACTATCAGCCTGCAAATCCCATGGGGAAGCGCTACCGAAAGCACCATGATTACACAAAGCAACGACCTTCTTAAAGTCTCCTGCATTTCAGAGGATATCGATTCCTAGCATGGTATCGAGCTGTGTAATACGAATGCTATTTTACATTCCAGAAATGCTAGCTCTGTTAATGCCTTGAAATCTTCCTTCAATTTTTAGTGCCCTAAAAGGAAGCTGATTAACTCCTTCCCCTCCTTCAGTATCTCTTTATTTCAGTTTCCTGTTTATTTTTTTCTCTCTTTCTCGTTTTCAACCTTTTTTTTTTCCGCAGTGTGTTACTGGCACAACTTGCTGCCAAGTGAAGACACAATTTATTTTGTCATTTTAACACAGGGAATTTGCACGACGCGTGTAGTTTTGTATGATTTCAAAACAAATACAACACAACGTATATGTGCTAATTAAACACACCATATTAATAATGTGGCAGTGTGTGGCCCTCATAACTCTGGCAGCTGTAGAAGAGTCCTGAGGGAGGCATATTTCTTCAGACTCAATTGCTGTAAGGATCTTTGCAGGGAGGCCCTCCTTTTTTTTTTTTTTTTTTNTGTGTTCTTGTCTAATGTTGACAGCCCACTGCCCCTGCCCCTTTTCTCTCCACACTTAAATTGCTGATAAATCTTCCTGGTCACCCTATACAGTAGGAAAGATAACTAAAACCACAGCGTTTCAAACCAGCAAGACCTTAGGAAATGGGAGCGACTGCAATGCTGTTGCAGAAGGGGGATTCAGCGGGCGTGAAGTCCTGCTGTGTGTGAGCAGTTTCACTTATCGCCCGGGAGAAACGGGAAGGCAGAGGCTTTTCTCCTCCACCCGGTGTGAGCTGCAGTGCCTGGAGCCCGGCTTTGGTCACGGGCACAGCTGGCCAGTGCTGCAGGCTGCACCCTGGTTCCTAGGAGCTGTCTCTACAGCATACAAGCCCGTTAAAGGCATCTTTTGAAGCTGGAGAGGGGCCTAAGGTTTCTGTGAAGATGCAGTCAGGGAGATTTGCTCATTTTCTCCTCCTTTTTAACAAGTACGAATTTATAAGCAACTTGATTTAACTTTCTGATTGGACACAGGGCTTACAGAAATAAATTGGACTACTCTGCGTGGCCCTTGGGATACCATAAGGACAATCCTAGTTTCTGTCCATTCTGTTATATGGTAAAAACATACATACCAGAGAGAAATAAAGTAATGAAAAAGGAGGGAAAACCTTTGAGGTTTGTTCAGTCTCTATTTGGACAAAATGCCCATTTCTGTATATGAGGCTTTTCAACTCAAATGCCCAGACAGCTTGCTATTAATGGACAAACCAACAGAAAACCAATTCAGAATTGACGCTAAAAAATTTTCAAGGTCAAATGATGGTATTAAGGTCTCATAATTTTGTATTTGTGTGTGTCTACAGATCAGGTAGCTGAAGTCTCAAATGCTGTTATTTACTGGTATAAAAGTTTCAGACTGAGCCTAGAAGATGAGGGGAAGGTGCTCTCAAAACTGGACCCTAAAGTGTCCCCAGATGCGCAGCAGAGATGGAAGGCCAGGCAGGTGAACAGCACTGATCTGAGTAAAGACGGACAAACGAGTGGACATTGCTGTGTGCACTGCGCAGTTCGGCTCTAATGGGCTGGGATGATCAGAGACACTTTTCTTTCAGCTACCTTATGCATCCATGCCTGGTGTGAATATTTTTAGGAGGATAGTTGATGTGAAAGACTAGGAGGCTGACATGCTAACAGCTTTGGAGAATACTTTTGTAAGACCCTTTGGTTGTAGGCATCGGCTCAGCTCTGACTCAGGAAAAAATTTGCCTGCTAGCTGTACTGAGCTGTTACGTTTGAGTATCTGGAGATTATTTGGCGCCCTCCATTATAGAGTCCTGACCTGAGCTCTCTGTTACCAACACATCTTTGAGTTTCAGTCATATCCATCTTTAGCTTTTTAGGGATGCTACTGATGGCTGATGGATATTTAATAACTGATACAGACCAATGCTGCCAACGTCAGACCAGTGGCTCTTTTCCTCCGGCTCCTGGACTCTGTCTTCACTGTACACTACCACCTGCTGAGGGGCTGATTCAGATGAGATGCCTCTTCCTAGTTTATCTTGCATTAATTAAGCTTTCTTTTGCTCCCCAGGCTACAGATGAGTAAATTCCCTTCCTTACCAGCAAAGATAGGAAAAGTGGCTCTGTTGGCGCTTGGGCACACCATGTCGGCTTCATGCAAGGGATGTTAATTCACCTCTCTTCTGTTTTTGGCCCTGAATGCCTGTTCCTGCCAAGTGTACTGTGGGAACGGGTGTTAAATGTTACTGTCACTTATAGTATACGAAAGATGATAAATACTGTGGAGACAAGCTGTGAAGAATAAAGACAAGAAGCTGATGTTTGGTGTGAATGAAGAGGGGGAAGGCTGTGAAAAGTGAAATCACATGCTCAGAGCAAAAGGCTAGGAAAGTTTTCTTCACTGTAATATTATGAATGGAAATAGGTGGCAATGTTATATTTGACAAATTTGTAGAAGATTATGTTAGTCAAAATGGGAGATGGTGAGAGTCTGGAGGAATGTTTTAGGTTATGAATGAGAATAAAAGCACGTAACTTATAGCTGTAATGTAAAAAGGAGGGACTAGGAATCAACGGGGGATTAAGCTAAAGGCTGTGCCAAGGCTGTGGACTTGAGGAGCTGGAGAAGAGGAAGGACAGTGGTATTTCCATAGTGACAGAGAAAAGGGGAAAATGTCAGAGGGAAAGACGAAGAACCCTACTCTGACCGTGCCACTCTTAAGCAGACGGCTGAAACATGGAGCAGGTACTTTATTTATTTTGCAGATGAAATTATCCGGAATTTGATTATCTGTATAATTATCTGTAAATGAATTATCTTGAGACAACATGAAAAGAAACAGAGACAGAGCCCAGGTGTAGAAGGCTCCTGCAGAAAACTGGAGGGAAGAATGAGGAAAATCCTTTGGAAGGTATGCTGAAAGTGCAATTAGAGGGAAAAGAGGAGACTCAAAGTCCATGGAGAGCAGCTTTCCAAGGGGAAGAGGCTTGCAGGCAGGTTGGAGAGGTTGAAAAAGGGTGTTAGTTCTGGCTTTTAAGAGAAACTCTTAAGAGGAACTCCCCATGAGGGACTTGGGTGAAAATGTGGCTTCTTCACGGGAGGGCAAAGGAAAGAAGTTAGAAAAAAGAAGGCTTAAGACCGAAATAGACTGGAAGAGATCCAGAATACAGTTGCAGACAAAAAAGGTGGATGGGATGGCTGGCAGAGAGGAGAGTGGAGCCAAAGGTGATTTATTTTTAAAAAGACGCTTAAATTTTGAGGTGGAGAATCCCGAGGAAACTGGGAAATAGAAATAATAAAGAGACAGTGAAAGAGTGCTGTCTGGATTAGAAGACAAGCTTGGAAGAAACTAATGAGATGCTTGTCTGCTTAGAATGAACATTGCAGATTACATGCCCTACACATCCTGCAGAAGAAGAAAAGTCTTGGAAGGGGAGGAGTTTTGAAATACCTGACAACTTTAATTCAAAATAAGTTGGTGAAGTTCCGTGCAGCAGAAGTGTATGGTCGGGAAGGGTGAAAAGGAGGAGGAAAAGGAAAAGACGGCTGAAGAAGTGAATCAAAGGCGGTGAAAAGCTGTCAGATCTGAAAACGTGGGATTCACTTGAAGTATAGAAGTACAGAGTTTTTTTTTGGCTTGGGATATAGCAGAACTAAAAAAACTGAAGGAGAAAGGGAGGAGAAAGGAATGAATTCAGAGTGGAGGGTGTTGTCCAGAGTGGGCAGAGGAGGAACTGAGGAAACAGGAGGTGGGGGTGTGCTGTGGGTCAGGAGGACAGACCTTGGAATGGGAAAGAGTGAAAAAAGAAGTGAGAGTGGAGAGAGGCAAGGTCTGGAGAACTTCATGAGCATGTGATAAGAGAAGGAAGAGAAGCGGGGGGGGGCAGGAGACACTGAAGAGCAGAAGGAGGGTTATCTGTGCTTGTGATCTGGGCACGGGAACAAGGTAAACTCAGAAGACTTGAAGATTGATGCGCATTTGTTGAGACAGGGAGAGGAATTTTCAAACCAGGCTGGCAAGTCAAATGGAAAAACAAAGCTGATCTATGGCAAAAGGAATTAGATGGACTACCAACACGGTACTTGAAGATAGAGAACATAGGTGAGAAAAGATATTCTATGATCCTATGAAAGCTGGGAAGAGAGGGAGAGAGAGACAGGAGTCTAAAATTTTTAGAAACAGTGAAAGACTTGTAATTTGTAATGCTCGTTATTGGGATAAAGTTTTTTTGTAATAAAGTTGTAACTTCTGATAACGCTGTTGCCTTTATAATGCCTGATAACAATGGCTTGCTGTTTAATGTTAAGCCTAATGTTACTCATTAGTTTTTTATGTTTCCTTCCAAAATTCAAATTGTCCATACATAATACATTGAAGTGATTTTCTTCACTTGAGGTCCCATTAACATTCTCCACAGAACGCCATCTCCTTAGTGCAGAGTCTGTGATATACTCATTTCTATCTAGAGGCTCCTTAGAACTTAAAAATATTAAGCTTGCTGAACAATGTATTAAATCATTTGTCAATGGCTGAGAAATCATGAAGTGCTTCCTAGATCAATAGGTACCGTGAATTAATAGTAAAATAAGTACTGAAGGAAACTGAATAGAATTTTTATGAATGTCAAAGTAATGTTGACGAAGGTCAACACTGAAATAGGTATCTCTTATTCGTAGAGCTGCATGTAGAAGATAAAAAACAAATGTGTAGCACCTCACATAGATATATGAAATATATATATACGAAATACAGCAAATATACCTAGCTAGAAGTAGAAGCTACATGATTTCTCAGCAGGTTAGGACTTTTTGCTGTGATCCTGGGAAATTCTGAGGCACATTCTTATTCTGAATCTTTACTGATCTGATGATGTAGCTGAGATCAACAAATTACTTGCTAAGCCAGACACTTTATGTATGACAAGTGTCACTGTCACTTTCCAATTAAGAGTTTTTTTTTCCCCCATTAAAAGCACAAGATTTCACTTCCATCAGAATGGATTCCCTTAGTCATCTAATGTGTTCTTGTAATCCAGCCATTTCTTTCCAAAACTGGCTTTCAGATGTATTAGAGGTTTAATTAAAGTACCTTACTTCGATGTTTACTCTTCTAGATTTCTCATGGGTAGTTGTTAAGATTCCTGTGGATGTGATCCTTATTTATGGAGGGATTGTTTGACAGTGCTATACCATTGCCACTGAGAAATAAATCTCATGTATAGCACTGCCAGCCCTTTCTTCATGGGCAGAAAACTGTGTAAACTGGCTTGATTGTAGATGAGAATTCAAAGCATGGTGTCAGCTCTGTGAGCTGTGATACCTCTTTTTCTGCTTTTCAGTGTTGTTCTTACTCAAATGATCCTTAATATCTTTTCATCTTAGGGAATGTCAGCAGAAACACAAAGAGATGGAGTTACTGTAGATTAGAGAGTTGCATTTGCACACCTCATGAAAGCATTTAGTCCTCCCCACCACTGAATGAGAAAGCATTAACTTCTGACTCTGTGCAGCTGTTGTGGTTTGTTTTGTTCTTGACACAGGCAAGGGGGAAACTCAGAGCCAGTTTTTGCAGGTCACCTGACAAGGACTAGTCATTAACTGGTGGTAAACCGGTCTCTTGTGGTCATGTGTACACCACAGCCATAGCCATAGCACATGCATGTTGCTGGGTCTCTCTTCTCTTTGGTTTACTTGTCCTTGTCCAGTAGTGGAGACATCAGGACCATGCTCACAAATGTCAGACCCTGTTTCTTTTGGCAGTCCCTCACTGTGCCTTGCTTTAAAACTTTTGCAGCTCTTAAAAGATCAAATAAGTGATTATCTCAGGCCCAAATCAGTCATCTTGTTCATGCCTAAATATAACGCCATTATTTACCGTGTAGGAAAGATTTGCCCTTATTCTTATGAAGGTGATCAGAATTGGGAAGCTGTTGGAAACCTTCTCTGCTTTTGAGAGGTGTAAAAAAAAAAGAAAAGTTGATGAACTTGAGGAAAGCTGGGCTGAGCAAATGGCTACATCTTTGTGAGGAAATTAAGCAGTACCAGGGAAGGTTCCAGGGCACAAGCACCTGATCGTCCGTATTGTTATTGCTGCAACAGCCCGTGAACGGCACACTTGTGACCCACAGAAAATAACAGCTCACAGTCATGGAGTGATTCAGGAGCTAGCAATTCCCAAAAGGCAGTTTGACCTCTTGGAGGCTAGGAGCGTTTAAAGGCATGGACAGGGCTAGTCCATGCCTGCAGGTCTCAGTGCCAGAGTGTAGAACAAGGCAAATCTAATTGACTAATGTGAAGAAGCCTTACAGAAATATACATTACATGTGTGAGGAAAATCTAGAAGAAGAATAAGTGGTTTGTTGGTTGCTCACCAGTGGGAAGGTGAGCTGAGTCAGTCGGTAGTGGAGGTAGGGACAGTACTGTCACAAAGGGATCTATATTAGGGCAGACGTCATTTCTTGAATCTTCCTTTTTTTTTTAATGTCCAAACATTTGTTCTAGAGATGAATCATCATCCTTATTGAGCTTCATACAAGCCATAAATGTCTTCATTTTACAGCTCCTGCAGTAAGAAAATATTAAGTAAATAGGCTTGTGGGTAAAATATAATAACAGATCAGTGCTGGTTTTCCATTTATTTCCTATGGCTAGCTATCTCTAGGAAACAAGCTAAGAGAAGCAGAGGGTCTGTGATTCCCTGTGCGATATTTTACAGACTTATTAGTTTATAAGGACGCTTTCAACCCTTCTGAGTGGTGGTTATAACCGTTAGAGGTTTGCACTGCTTTTTTTTTATTATTTTAATGACCTGTAAGGAGTGCTTGAGGGATAGGTGAGTTGACCTAAATTTTCTCCTCAAACTTGGACAAACCTTTAATGGAGCCTTAAAAAGTTCAGCTTATATTTAATTTTTCTTCCTTCTGAATAGGTTGGAAGGAAGGAACTTTAACATGATCCTCCCTGCTAAGTGATTTAGCGTGGCCAATACCACCACTCTATATTGATCGATAGCCTCATGGTACAAAAAAGACCAAGCAATGACCAGAAGCAAAGTGGCCATCTGTCTACATACAGGAAAAGAAGAATTTCTAAAATAAAAAGGGATAAGTTGTTCTAACAGTTTCATAACTTATTACTTGTTATATGTTGACTAGAGCGTACAGTATTGAGTATTATATCCAAACACAAATCCATACATGTGCACACACAAAAATAGATATAATTTTCAGACTTCAGAAAAGAACAGAGCAAGAAGTTATATTGTGACCACAACATTTAAAAATGACTTTGATTTTGGGAGCTTCCGCCTGTGAATTTCAAAATAAACATTTTCATTCATAAGACATGAGCTCATCATTCTCTGGAGCTCTGGACCTCTGGAGATGTCTCTATCTGGACAAAACATTAAAACTCCCAAATTCTTTTGAGAACCTGAGCCTTCTTGTCATTTTTCCAGCCTACAAAGCTTGTCGGCTTTATACTCTTGTATGTACTGCATCATAAAACTGCTCAGCTGCAACTGCATTGCAATCCATTTCTGAGGTTTACTAGGGAAAGGGATAGGTTTGTGTCTGGACCCACCTTGGTTTTGTACCTTTGCTATCCCACCAATACCAATGAGACCAATGCAACCGGTGGTAATTGCCAGTGATTTGCAACTCTGAAGCAATTGCAAGCCTGCCTTCCTCCTGGTAGCAAAGTTTCAAGCCTCTTTTGCTAACACTCAGGAAAGCATATCTGAAATTCTTGCCTGCTTTATGTCAAAGCCGCATCTGCTAGGAGAGCTTTATCTATGAGAAAGTGAAGGAGGTTTCAGATAACCTTTGTGACAGACTCTTAAACTGTATGTAGGTTCACAGTGTTAGGAGGCTGTGAGGCAAATTTAGATTAGCGTGGACTAAATATAAATATACTGCTCACTTCCCTGAGCGGTTGATGTGAAGGGGTTAGACTCCTGCCAGAAATATGAGCGTAAGTCCCTTCTCTGCACTGATTTTCTGTGGAGGCTGGAGTAAATCACTGAGACATCCAGCCCCAAAGCTTGTTGGATGGGACCCTTGGCCTTCACTTCCCATTTGTAATGTAGAATAATAATACTTAATTACTGAATAGGGACAGTTCAAAGATGTCTGAATCAGTTTGTTGGCTAGAAATATTTCAGCGACTGTACCAGTAATTTAAGAGTCCAGCAGCTACCTTGGCGTGCAGATAGAAGTTTTGGTGGCATGACTTTTGCTCCAATACATGCCTGTTCTGTCAGCTGCTTAAAAGATAAAAAGGTATTGATTTAGACATTTGGAGTTCAACAGGACACAAATATTAAAGTAACAAGGAAAATTAATAATTATGGAACTAAGAATTTTTGAGGGTGAATCGATGGGATGGAGACCTTTGATGAAAGGTATGTTTTATGCTGTCCCAGTGTATAGCATAAAGGCAAAGGCTTTATATCAGCAAAGGCTTTATATCTGCAAAGGGTAAAGCACTGCTCCTTTATTTCTTTATGAGGAATATAGAGGAACAGCTTCTTAAAAATGGATGCTGCAGTTTGTTCCACAGCAACTGCTGACTGAGCTGACAGCATTCATTTAAACCCTGAGCCAGGTGATGCTTTTAAGGCCAGATGAAACCCACACCTGTTCAGGAAAGCACTGAGTCACATACCCACAGGCCAATATAATTTAAGTGCTGTTGACTTCACTGGGATCTGAGTGTTTGTGGCTGTACCTTTCTTAGACAAGGATGTTACTCAGAGTAGGACCTGAGGCTGATTTTTCTCTGAAGATGACAAGACTATGCAGCTTTCATTGGTATAGGAACAAACTCTGAGTTTGGGTGACTCTCCTAAGACTATGTTGCTTGAAATCTAATGTGCTTTGTTACATTTGTGTATTTCCAAAGATTTTCCGGTAAGTCCTCAGTCATTAAAGTCTATTTTGGGAGTATTTTTCTACATTAACTAGATTTCATTTGATTAAATTCAGTATCTAAATGTATATAAGAATGGCAGTGCTGTTATTTAAATTATCTAGGGAAGGAATTTTAGTGTGATGTTGATTAAAAGATGGCTTAAACAAGTAAGTATACTCTTCCTTTTATATTATTTTTTTCATTTGCAAACCAGGGAGAAACCAAACAAACATCCCAAGATATTCATAATGGAAAGCGACATAGGGAACAATTTGTTCAGAACTGAAAGGCAAGTCAGACTTCATATATCTGTCCAAAGAAATTGCAATCACATAAAATAATTTTCCTTGATGTTAACTTTGGCAATGCAAGTACAAAAAAAGAAGAACATCCCCTCTGCTCTTTCCCCAAATCTCTGGGAAGATGTCTGTAAGGTTTTTTTTTTTTTTCTAGTTTTAACCCAGGGGGTCACATCAGCACACTTGTGATTTAGGGAAGGTGAGGATCCAAAGCTGAGTTTGAGTATCTCTGAGTTCTGAGGAGAGCAAATACTTCATTCAGCTGCCAAACCTGTGTACAGGCTTCCAGGCTATTTTTCATCCCCTGCTAACCATGCTATAACAAAAGAAAATAGTTCTGGTTTGGCTTCTTGTGCAGATAACAGGAAAAGCAATACGGAAACCTTAAGGGCTACTCTCAGTGGGCCAAAGCTTTCAGCAAACCTATAAAATGCAGTACGGCTGTTGCCTGTGAATATGGATGCGGAGCCTGAAAAGGCTGAGTAGCATCACTCTACTCTGTACCCCGGCCGCCCCTGCAGGCTCTGGCTTAGCAAGCTGTTCCCCTCGCAGCAGCCCTAGAGGCATGCTGAGCATGTGCTCAGTTGTCCCACAGGGCTTCCCGCTGCCTCATGGCCCCACAGGAGCTGGTCCCACACGTCCCAGGTGGGGGGACCCACAGATATGGCTGCAGGAGGGCTGCGGAGATGGGAGCAGGGCAGTTGCAGGTGCCAAGGGAAGGGATGGGCAGAAGCAAGGGAGGGGGGATGCCCCTGTCTTGAGTGAAAATTAGTGTAGGAAAAAGAGCAAGTACTTGGTCATGATTTTATTTACTACTATTAATATAGACACGGAGACCCTGGGACATCCCAATCTACACCTAATTATTTCTTGTTGCTCCTCTGGCAAGCAACAAGCTCATTTCTGGTTTGTTTTGTCTTTGCAGCTGATTTAATCACAGCAGCTCCTAAATCTACTGTTGCTAGTTTGGCTATGGCTTTTGAGGTGAATTGTGGATCACAAATATATGCTCTACTGCAAGACAAAACAAACCTAATTTTGTGCCTCAGGCGGCAAAGCTGCCAGTGCAGAACGTTGCTGAATATTACAACCTCTATTATGGACTGGGAGCATCGAAAGGGCAGCTTGAGCATGGAAACGGGGGAATGTGCTGCCAACTCCCTCCACTGGCCACCCTGAAAGACAGGGAGATATTAAAACAGAAAAAAAAAAAAAGCTAGAGAAGGTGAGAAGGTTGCCCTCTTGGCAAAACACTAGAGGGCTTCTGTTAGTTTAGCAACAGTTGTAGGTTGCTTATAGATTGCTTATGTGAGATGAACTGTGTTTAAGGAGAAGCACTTTGTTTTTCTGCAGCCTGTCTGAAAAAGCACAGGATGTGTCATTTGGGTAATGCAGACAGAGAGATATTGAGCCCTGCCTTTAAACTACACACTTACATATTGTTATCAAAGCAAAATATAAGCAACAAATGGTGAAGTAAGGAAAAAACAGCCCACAGGCATAGTCAGTGCTGTCCAATGCAAAAAGTTCCTGCTGTTTGTGGAATTTTACCTGTGCTGCGAGTACTGCATTTGAAAGAAATATCCAGTGCTGGGAAAAAGATCAATGGGCTGAAGCTCCACGGGTTCAAAAGGGGAAATGGTGTGTGCTCATTGTACCTTTGTCAATTTTTACCACGTGTCCCTCTCTCCAGTTTTTGTTGGTGTAGAGAGTGGCCAGCCTTTTTTAGTTGAGTGTTATGTGATACAGATCTACACCCAGAAGAGCTCACCCACAAGGTTTAGCCTAGTTGCCTGTTGCAGGTATGTTTTCTTCAGTTGCTGCCAGTGAATTTCAATGAATGTTGCACACCTCACATGACAGAAATGACTCATGCATTCTATGTTAATTAAAAGATACAAGAGATAGATAGATCACTGCTAAGGGACAAACTAACCTGAACTCTTTGTGCAGGACCCTATTTTGATTCATATAAAAGGATTTTAAGAGATGAGAAGCTGATTTGCTGGGCCTCATTTTATGGTGAAAGAGTAGCACACACTTCCTCAATTTTTCGAGCATGGCTGCTTTACACAGGGACTTGCACTGCCAGAACTTCAGCAAATATAAATCAGGGAGTATTGATTTATCATGGCTGGGGATTTTGCCCTGTGCCTCCTCACTTGCCAAATGCTCAGCAGCTGAGTGATCTTTTTTCGCAGAACCCTGTTCTTTGGCTCAAATGTGTGGGCACAGAAAAATGATGAGAAATTTCAAGTTTTAAAACTCACACTTTATATTTAATGAAACCGCATAGAGTGCACGTGTAGACTGGGTTAAATCTTTTGTGGTGGAGGCACTAGCTCCTGCTCCGTGTGCTGAAGTTGCATAACCTGCCTGTTGCAAAGATTACGGTAAATGTCATGGCTGATGTCCTTCATCATTTCTAGACCACAAGATCAGTTTTAAGACAGACTGAAGCACTCAGTAAGGAACAAATGGCAGCTTTGCTGCCTTCCAAACTCAGCTGAAGTGTTGTGTGATCCAGTAGCAAGAAGTCTATCCCTACTGCCTAAGGAATTAAATTTTACAGTGCAAAACCCAATACATACAAAGTAGGACTTTATGCCTCAGAATTGGAGGGTAAAAATGAATTAGCTGGATCAAACCCTCCTCACAGCTAAGAGATGAAATTGTTGCCTTACTTTTAGATGTATAATTGCTTAATGTTAATTTTTACTGATGATTGTTTATTCAGCAAATATGGGAGAGCCCTAGCTTACGTGTCCCTGATTCTGTTCTAGGGTGGTTTGGAGTGTCTCTGCACCTGAAACTCACACAGTCAAGTTTCAGGGATGATGTTGCTTTCCAGATTATCTTCTTATGATTGTTGTATGAGATAAAGGACCATAAACAGCCTTACAAGGCTGTGAGTCTGATTTTTAATGAGCCCATGAGTAACACAATGGCTAAATTATTCTATGGATTTTGCACAACAGGATGGCTGTATTGATGATTTTGCATTATGACGCCTCCAATAGAAGAGAGTTGCAGCACTAGAGAGTTCAGAGTTACAGTGCTAAAGATAATGCAAACTGGGTATATCAAAAGACCAAATGACATGCTAAGTAAAGAGAATTGTGAAAAGAACAAATCCAACCCTCAGTTTAAGAGCTTTAGTGTGTACAAGTATGGCTCAACTTGAACAAATGAAATATTTTTTCCAATTAAATAGGAATGAACCATATGTACCGTTCGGAAAAGGAAACAAATAAAGCACAGCATTTCAAAACAAGCAGCTGTTCAAATATAAATTTCCTGTTTATTGAGATTTCAGTTGTATCAGAGGAAAGGTCTCAGAGTGGCTGAGCAAGTCAATCATTATATACCTTGTTAGTGTGACAGCCCCCTGTGTATTGTTTGACTGGAAATAAAACACAAATACCCCAAACCCCTACCGTGCCTGCTTCATGGTGCATAAATCTATTGTGTGTCATGTCACTTAGAGTTTTGATGGCAGGCTACCAAATGGCAGAGGAAAATGCACAATCAAGCCTTCATTTTCATAAATGAAATTAAAGTACACACAGGAAATATAGAGCAGAAGTGTTTTCATTACTGCTATTTCAAGGGTCCATCTCTCAAAATGGAGATTTTTGCAAGCCCCACTGAACCTTTGATTACATATGCAAATTAGTGGGTTTCCCAGGTATAAAAAACATCTTTTCCAACTTTGATAGTCTTTTTGTAATTATAAACCTGCGCCAAGTTATTTTCACTAGCACTATGTCTTGTACCTGGTTGGACTGACAAGGACAGAGCCCTTGGGCTCTGCCATCACTGCCACTAGCTGGTGGTGTGCTCCAAGGGCTTCCTTCACAGAAGCCTTCTTGGAGGTGTACCTATGTTAGACATGTTTAAACACCAAAATATGTGGCCTCCAAAGTCAACAATATAACCAGAAGGAATGCCAAAATGAAGTTTGGGTTAGCTGCAGTCTTCAAGCCCTGTGTTTTCTTTTTTGCACTTAAGAAATACCTAAAAATAACTGGCTTAATTTTGTTAGGCATTGACCAGAACAAAAGAGAAAAGCAGGATCTTACCCCTAAACCTTGTGATCTAAACTGGCGTGTACACTGTGCTAGGCAAAGTGTCAATTTTGGACAAAAGAATAGACACCTGCCCTACAGATAATTGTTCCCCCTTCCTCACGTGCATCACTTTGGGATCTAAGAAATAAACCAGATAACTTTAAGAATTAGATTTTGCAACTAGATTTTGAGAAAAATGAATCTGATACTGTGTAGTAGAAGAAGTTGGCTAGTAATTTTTACATTTAGCTGAATCTTGTCAGCATTATCATTCTGTTTCCACTGTTACCTTCCTTCCAAAACTTGAAACATCTGTTTGTTTTATTTCATTGAGCCCAGGGGGTTCCATGACTGAAATCATGCCTAACTTTGGAAAGCTGGTCCCCAAAGAGGGTTCTCTGCAACACTGCCCAAAATAAGAGGAAGAGAGAACAACTAAACCAAAGAAACGGTACGTGGGATCCAGTCTGCTGAACCTGAACACTGAATGTGTTTTGAAATGCCAGGTGCACAGCGAGGCAGTCCTGGTGCAAGTGACAAGTTTCCTTTCTTGTCTGTGGCAAGAATTCATGTGAAGGTCTCCAAGGGAAGCTCCTGTCTGCATAATGTAGATGCTACCTGTCTTCACAGAGTTTTGTCTCATTGCAGGCATTTTTCCCCTTTGCTGCAGAAAATCGGCCCTATAAAAGAATATCATAAAATGGGGACAGACACAGACAGAAAGGAGTGTCTGAGTATTAAGCCTTTGTGCTAAATAATGGGTGACCATCAAGAGATGACCTCTTCTGAGGCTCCAGCAGTACAGTGGTACAGTCAACAGCAACTGATGGGACTTTCAGAGTTACCTGTAGAACGTAGATGTTCACATCCTGCTGCTGTCTAACAGGATTGTGGAGCTTAATTCCTTTAAATGTCTTGGGTAAAATTTCAGCTATAATTCTCACTTGAGAGAAAAGACAAAAATGCTCACGCTCAGCCACAGTAAGAACATAAATGAAAGTCGCTGGTAGTGTGATTTTATATGTATATTCTGACTGGTAAGGCAGTCTGGAGAAAAAAGTATCTTTCCATTAATTAAAGTTAATTCTGCACTGATAAAAGGATTTTCCCTGCATGTTGTTTTCTCCTAACTGTCCCAGTAGAGGTGAGAGTTCCAGGAGGGTGCACAAATTTCATGGCAAGATTGGACATTTTTGGTTGCTCTTCCTTATGATTAACATTTCTACAGTTTCAGTCTGAATTGTTCATGCCTAAGAAGTAAGTGGTCCATTAATGTTTTTTTTCTGGGGGGGGAAGCATTAGCTAGACCCTTAAGGGCTGGAATAAGTGCAGGCACAACTTATTCATCCACTTGAAGGTAACCTAACAGAGGAAAAAATGCTCTTAGGAATAAATTCCTAATAAAGGAATTTCTACTGCATATTTCCAGTCTTTATATTTTGAAGAGTTATTTTATTTTAAAACAGTATTAAGAATAAATCAATATGGATGGTGGAGTGTCTTGTTGAATGCTTATTCTTCCTGCTTTAGGCCATGAGCATTGCTTTGAGTAGTTATCATCAATAATCTTTTTCTAGCCAGCAGTTGCTATCTGCTAACCCAAACCTCTTTCAATAACAAACAGGTAATGGTCCAGACCGCCAGGAGGTATAAACCAACATGGCTGTATTGACTGAACTGAGCACTACTCATCCAAATCAGCTGACCCCGCTTATGATTACAGCTTGAGCTCAGCACACTTCAAAAGGCTACAGATGTGATATGACGAAAGCCCTCAAACTACTAATGCTTCTCCTTTACTGGAGGAAAAAACCCCACATTCCCCATTTGCACTATTCACTTTACTCTGTGGTTCTCAGCACTGCACATTCATTTGTAGTATTAAGCTTCTGATGGCAAAAAATCCAAGAGTATTTAAGCCGTCTGTCAAAACCTCCTTTCCCCTCCGTGTTACTCTGCTTTCAGATCCTGACCTCAGGCTCACAGGAGGCCACAGAAGGACTTTCATTATTGTCAGCAGCTCTGAGATTGAGCTCTTTGGTACTTGTGATGGAGCTCGCCCTTCTCACCTTCCCCCCAGCATCTCCCTTCTTCAGGCTAGATGAGGCCTGGATTTCTATTAAGTTAAATTCTTTAAAAAAATCACACCAGAAATAAGCAGTTAAATGGAAAAGAATCGCTTTCTTCAATTTATTTCAAAGGGTGCAAATGAATTTTCCTCACCTTGATCAATTACATCTTTTTCTCTTTTTTACAACCAGCAGAATGTAAAGGAAGCACATGGGTACAGTGACCTCCAAATTAGTTAGTATTGTTGAATTTAAACCTTGTCCGGGAATTTGCTGCTGTGACTACAGTTTTACTTCTTACATAGAAAAGTGGGCCTCAGATATGACCTCACAAACAATATAAAGCAACACTACGCAACTTCATTATTCACTATGTCTCAGGAGAATGGCATAATCATCTATCTCAGGAAAGCGAACAGCAGATGGTACACTGCAGATTTGCATGTTTGCACCACTTATTAGTCTACAGAATGAAGAAAGCAGATTTTAAGATTTTAAGAAATATTTTCCCTAGAAGTGATAATGAAGTGGGTTTTGTATCATCTTCTGTTATGCATAGATTTCTCTTTGTGATTGTGCTGCAAAGGTCCACTTCTGACATGTTAGTTCATTTATCAATATTTGACAACAATGGTTATTCATTCATATGTAGAGATCTAATTCTCCCTATGACGATTGATTCTGTCTGTATATAGTATTAGTTCTTCCTATAGAATGGAGAAAGAATTGTGAAAATATAAATTAATACTTTGTGTGTTCAATTATTTAGTATCACCAGCCATGCAAAAGATCCTTTAGTAAAATATTTATTTTGACTGTGCTGTTTGCTTTTTACTTTTCAGAAGAAGTCAGATTATGAGAGCTACTTTGGGAACATTGGCATTGCTGACAGAAGATCCCGAAAGAGGGAGTTTGAGCTTTCAGCTATTTGGTTTTCCCTCTATTTCTGTTTTTCTGGACACATTATTTTTCCCATACGTGATTTGAAAGCAAATGAAAAGGGTAACAAAGTCTATTTCTGCTGGACAATACTGGTGCATTTGATCTCATTTTACTTGAGAAGAGACAGTACAATTTGGTGTAGCATGGAAATGTGTATTCTCAAGATAGAAAAAAGTAATCTGTGAAAAAGATCGGATTGACGGCTCTAGGAACTGAAAGCTTGTACTCATTCAGTCAACTGAACACAAGCCATAACTGTGCAGTCCTCCCTCTCTTTGCCCTATTAAGATGCTCCAGTTCTTTATTAGAGAAATCCCTACAGGTTAGGATTTGTGCCAGGTTGGTGCTTGGCTTGTCTAAGGAGTAGCCCAACAGGGGACTGCTATCTTGTGGTTGAGAGGATGTGGAAATCCATCTGGAAGGAAATAATCTGAGGGCATCTGACCAGGAGGAACATGGATTTGCTGTTACTCCATGTCTACAGCTTCTCTGGGCAAGCAGGGACTGGGGACTTCTACTTCAGTATGGATCCCAAGCTACCATCACTGAATCTTTCCAAAATCATCCTTCTCCTCCCCCTCACCACACAACACTGCATGAAGGTGCTTAAGCTTCACATGTGGAGGAACACTGAATTGTTAAGCATTGTGCATTAAGATCACTGACATGAATCCTGTGTACATATTTTAAGGGATTATCTGTCCTCCAGAACTTACTTTTGAACAAATCTATTGACTTCAATAAAGCACCGCTGCCCAAAAATAATTTGATATTAGTATCTTTCATTTTGTATGGTTTTCTTTAAAGCAAAAGAAAACAACAACTTTGAAACACTGAGGTACTCCAGCCATATTTTAGTTGCTTTAAATACAAAATTATACTATAGACCTAATTTCAGTTAGGTCAGTAATGGCAGGAAACTATCAACACTTCTGCTCTCAAAGTAATCAGTGATAATTTACAGCTAGGGAGAGCAATCAATATGCAGGAACTGGCTTCGTTTTAGATAAATTGAAATCTTTGACCTGGCAAGGACTGATGCCTTGCTCTAAACTAGGCTAGAATTTCCTATGGTAGAACTAGTAGTCCAAATTATTGCATTAATTTACCTAAAAGTAGTAAGTATGTCAGTTCACTGGGAAAGACTTAACTTTTCTTTTACCTATTTGTAAATGACTTGCCTGAACAACTTACATGTGTAATATTTGTATGCTACAGATATTACGCCACCCACGATAACAGAGTTTTGGACATCTTGCATCACATAAACACCAGGTGATAGGAGTCCCGACAAACTGAAAACCTTCTCTGAAGAGCTTATAATTTTTCCCATTTTTGGCTAGATGGGCTCATATTTTTCATGCTGGACTTCTATCTCTGACTGAATGTTTTAAGAAAATTCAAGAGATTGTGGATTTGAAAATGTAGGCTGCTTCCACTCATTAGAAAAGCTTGGAAACATAAAAGTAAACTTTCAAATTCGATTATTTCTGTCTCTCTGTCAACATATATGTCATAGTAATCCTCACTGGGAATATTACAAGGATGTGTTCCATGATAACTTCTTGGAAATCATCTAAACATGCTTGAACAGAGAGTTCATACTCAAATAATTTCAAGATTTTGAACAGAACTTCTTATACTCCCAAAGACCATTTTGTTGAACAAAATAAATAATTGTCCCTTGGCTTGTCCAACCCAGCAGCTGCACCCAGGAGTGGGCAGCACAAGGAAGCCCACAGCACATGACTGCCCTGTCCCTCACCGGTGGGCTTGAGTGGCACTGCCCTTGTACCTCTGCAGCCCTTCATGGAGACTGGCTCCCCATGGACATCTGGTTTGGGTTTAACAGTTGGTTAGGGTTCATTAAGTCACACTTGCAAGCCAAAGAGGAGGCCTAGCATTGAAAAGTCCTGTAGCTGTGAAGAGGTGTATACACTCAGCTCATCTCAAAGTTTATATGATTTCTTTACCTACTTTTTTTTTTGTTTCTACTTGACAAATAATTTGTAATGGTATTGGATTTTAATACAACAAATGTATCTTAAAATGACAGAGCGATTACTTGACAATCCATGTTAGTGAAATAGTATTTTGAGGGCCTCCAGTTCTGGCTTGAAGTCCCCTAATTTTAGCAGAGGTTCAATCGTCCATGGCTCCAGAGATCTTTTATTTGTTTCATTTGTACTGAAAAAAATCACAGCCTCCCAGAAAAACACCTTACATAGCTTGTCATGCACTTAGTCCCTGTAGGTAGGCTCGCACTGTGTCAGGGCCTCTGGTTTAATAATAGCCCTGCAATTCTATTCTATGAATTTTCTGGCTTGATACGGGCTTCGCTGATTAATGTTGTCAGGTGGGATGTGCTGAAAAACACCTTCTGATGCATTACATGAAAGGTTCAATCTAACGGATGTACGAGATCAGTTTATTGTCATGTTCTTTTACCAGGAAAAGTCAAGACTTTGGGCTAAATCAATGGTGCAATTTGTTTAATGTGAAGTTTGATTTTGCTTGAGTCAGACTCACTGGTCTTTTCTTTCTCTGAGGCATGCTAATAAGTTTCTTTTTACATTTCTTTTTAAGTTTCTGATTTCCTTTATTTTTTTCCTAGATTTGCTTCTCCTGCTGTGAGTGAGTTATTTGAAGGATATTTATTCATAAAGTAGGTTCTTTCCTGCCTGGACTGAATGAAAATATCTTGTGGATTCTCCTGACTTTTTCAGAAGTGTTTTGATCCTAACACTTTCTGTACAACAAAAGTCTCACAACCACCAAGCAGGCGCATTTGCTTTGATGAAACTTCTAAATCTTGTGTTATGAAATATGGAAATGCTCTGGCGTCCAGGTGGAAAATATAAAGATACTTAGATTTAATATGTAAGAAAGAAATCTGAAAAAACAACATTACATCCTTGCAGAAAATAGAGCTTTATCTGGAAACATTGCATTCAAGGGATCTGGTCTTGAATGTGGGTAAAAGAGATGTCTATAATAATTTGTACTGAGATCCCGGTTATTAAGAAATTATATATATAATTGCATATTTGGGAATGAAAGCTGCGGCACTAACTTTTTTTTCTTTTTGTAACTGAACTGCTGCCTGGTTATCCCTATGCTATTTACAACCAGTTGGAAGGGGGCCTTCATGCTCTGCAGCGTTTTACATGGTGTGTTGGGTGTAGGTGCTGGCAGCGGGGAGGCTGCAGGGCGGCCTCTGTGAGGAGAGGCCAGGGCTGCCCCATGCTGGACACGGCTGATTCCAGATGGCTCCAAGTGACCCGCCGCAGGGCACAGCTGGGCCCCCCAGCCAAAATGATGGCACCTCGGGGCCATTTTTTGTCATCATTTTTTATGACCAAAATCTGTTTTGGTTGGCAATAAATTAAATTAATTCTTCCCAAGCTGAGCCTGTTTTGCCCATGATGGTAACAGGTAAATGATCTCCCTGTCTTTATCTCGACCTACGAGCTTTTTAATCTCATTTTTTCCTGCTGTCCTGTTGAGGAGGGACAGTGAGCGAGCGGCTGGGTGGGCACTTGGCTGTTGGCCAGCCTAACCCACCACATCTGGACATGTGTGATCCAGAACATATTTGAACTGGCATTTATTCCCCACCCACCCTCCACCCCACCCCCCTTTTCAATTTTAAAGCTTGAATAATTATTTTCTGGCAAAGCTGAGTTTATAGATATTTCTTCTTCTCTGTGTCTAGCTGTCATTCTGAGAAGTACTTACCGTTTAAATACATGTAGGGATAGAAAAGAGAAGGAACACTAAAAAAGAAAAGTCTTGTCTCCAAATTGGGAGAGACATATTTCCAAGCTTGTCTAGGATCAAATCTTCCTACGTGGGACAGAAATCCACCCATTATTTACTGCAGTAATGATGTAGCTGTAAAGGCAATCATTAATGATACATAGGGCAAATACATCTCCGAGGTAAGTGAGTTTTAACGAGGGAAGCCTGCTTTCCCCAGCACTCGGCTCCATAAGGACCCTGCACCAGCTCCCCAGTGGCAGAGCCGGTTGGTGTTGCTGGTTGACAAAGCCTTGCAGTCAGTCCCTACCTGGATGCTCACCATGTGAGCACCATGGGGTACCTGATACATCCATGGGAGTTCATCTGCCCTGGGCTTGAGCAGAGGTGAGACACTGCCCTTTACTGCAGCTCATGTTTGTGGGAACAGAAAGTCATCACTACCTGCATGAGGCAGTAAGTCCACATTTCTGTGTTCTCAGTGTCTTGAGCAGTATTTTACGGACCTCTCTGCTGCAGCTTATGGCTTCTTCCCAAACTGAAGAGCTCCTCCTCCTTCTGTCTGCTTTTCAGATCAGAGAGCCAGCTGCAATACCTACACAGGATCCCTCTTGCTACAAAAATACTCAATTTGTCCATATAACTTTTGGGTCTCATTGGCTCCCTGTAGACATTATGGTTGTATGAGCTAATATTAAGAACACAGCTTATTTACTCTGTTTCCAAACTCTATCCCTCAATCTTGAGATCTGGGATTTGGCGTCACCTCTGTTCCTCGGTTGGAACAACCATAAACCCTGATGGGCTATGACTACACCCCACTGATGGGCAGAACAGGGGCAAGTTGTGCCTGACCTGACCACACTTCTACACACCCCAAAGCTTTTTCCTGACGTCTTCAGCACTCATTGGTTATGTTAAATTCGACAAGGAACAATGGAAGTGGATCTGTGGAGAGAAACAGTACTGAGACCAAGTGTCCCGTGATGCACTTTTCAAGGATTTTCCTTTTGGCTGGCTCTAGCCTTGTCCTTTGGCCTAAATGCCCATTTGTGGCTGGGGTGCATTAGATGTCCCTCTGGAGGGCGTCTCTGGGGGTACCTCACCTTGGAGGGATCTAGTTCGTGTGCTCTGCTGCTGCGTTCACTACGTGGAGGGTGGTGATCTTTGAGTGATTCCTGGCTTGAACTAAAACACTGATGCAAATGCAGCATAGGCTGTACAAGAACAAGGCCTCTAAGTTGTAACGAGCTTTTGGTTGTGCTGTGTATGTAAGCTATGACTCACTGATGCTTTTATTTTGTGTGTCCTACTTTTACTTTTCTGATACTCATGCTCACAAGCAAGAAGACTGTATTTATTTGCTTCTCAGAGACAATGTGGGCTGAAAAAGGAAGCACATGCTATCTTAATTTTTGTTCCCTTTTTAAAGCCTGAAAATAGTTGAGTGCTTGTTCTGTGTGGAGGAAAACAAAAAATGTTTAACAACCAAACACAAGTTAGCAAGAAATATCATAAGAAGTGCTTTGTTGCACTGGCAAAATTCCCTTTATAAAAACATTATCTTTCCAAATATTTAACATGATATGACCAGTTTAAGTATTGTCACATGTTAATAATAAAGCTTCTAGTAGAGGACAGGTGGTATGTGGGGAAAAAGATGAGGATTATCTACTATTCTGTGGGTTCACCTTTTAGAAAGAGATCTGCTCTTTCTGTAGATCACAGAAACATTGCCCAAACTACGTTTATCTTTAGAGATTTCATTGCTCCTGAATAAAAATCAACCCTTCCCCCCCGCTAAAAACAAGCTTGTTTTTTGTATCTCATGTCCTGGACGTACTACTGCAAACCATCTAGCATGTTTGGAAGTGAGGTCAGCAGCATCTTTGTCAGCACCGTGGAGCTCTGTCATCCATCAGTAAATCTAGCAGTAAGGAGAGTTTGCAGGACTCAGATGCTTCTCTTCAGCCTGCTGCGCTGGGCGTCTGTCACATGGCCCATTAATGGCAAGATGTTGACACTCTGTCATTTTTCACAAAGTTATAAGTGAGCTATGAGCCAAAAGCAGATAAAAAGACAAATTCACTCATGCAGCATGTAGCCCGTGATCAGCCTTCCCTGCCTAGAAAGAGGCAAGACTGGAGCAATATTTCCAAAAAGTACTGATTATTATTCAAATTTCTCAACGCAGCAGTTTTGAAGTGTGGTTGCATAATATTTGTGCAATGTTGTGTTAAGAGAAGTGCTTATCACAGACCTGAGACCTCAATTTGGAAAAATAATGGTATTGCATGTTTGATTAATGCTCTTCTCTGCTACTGATCAACGGCAGTGCAGTAGGAGAAGCGTGGGCTTCCTCAATCTGCCAACAAGAAGGTCTTTCAAGCTTGCCAAGAAAACTGCTATTGTTTGTGCCCAGGCCCCAGTCTCGCAAGCTGTTCTGTGCGGGTGGACCTCAGCGCTTCGCAGAGTCCTGGTGACTTTGTTGACTACAGCAAAATGGAGAATTCCACAGCAGCAACATGATAAATCCCCAATTGCTGGGAAAATGGGCTTCAGATCCCTCAGAAGAACAGCTCAGCCCACTTGTATGCAAATGGAGTTATTGCTACAGGGACTGGATTTGATACTCTTCTAAAAAAGGCATCTCTGCAGACCTAGAATATGCATTTTATACATATTTACAATGTAAGCTGAAATTCAGAGAGGGATACGATGGAAGGATGAATTTCTTAGCAGATTCTGCCATGTCAGAATCACACAATATGTGTGTCCTGCTTGATAGGCAAAGCTTAAATTGGCAAGACGAGCAGAGCTCAGCATGTCTTCCATATAGTCACTGTTTCTATGAGCAGAATAAATTGTCTGTATGTCTGAGGAGCCTGCACCATGGGTCAGGAGCCTTGTATGCTACGTAGCACCATGTGGACACAGAAAGGAGAATTAAGAGCTATACTGAAGCTGGCTTTTGTTTTGTTAAAACTAACACGTCTGAGAAAGACAGAAACAGTATGACTCTCATCTGGCATTTGGGTACATGTCGGTGTTTGGGTCCATGCTGGAGTCTGGGTAAGCATGGGCATCCCCAGGCTTTGGACAGCCTGGCAAGTTCAGGAGCGGTGTGAGGCCTCTGAGGATGCTGAGCCCTGGTACCCCACTTCCCATGGGATGGCGTTTGGGTTGGGCAAGAAACAGGGGTTCAGAGGCACAGCCACTTCTGTATCCTGGCGTGTCTCTCTCCTCTCTCCCAGGGTCAGGCAGAAACCACGTGGACAGCAAATCAGATGTAGCACCCAAGACTGTTACCAAGTCCTGTTATCCAAAGTCTGTTTGTGTTAAAGTTGTATAGACCATCCAGGAGAAGAATCACATTAAAAAACCCCCA
Source organism: Ibidorhyncha struthersii (assembly GCA_013398815.1). Lineage (NCBI taxonomy): Eukaryota > Metazoa > Chordata > Aves > Charadriiformes > Charadriidae > Ibidorhyncha > Ibidorhyncha struthersii. The sequence continues at coordinate 39,673 of VZSZ01009986.1, forward strand.
CAACTTGCTCTATTGCAGGCGTCAGAGGGATTTTTTTCCATTCTAATATGGACTGGATGCTTGATTTTTTTACTTTATTCATATTACCTAATGTAACAAATTTATGATTCTTCTAAATGGACACTGTAAATAGAGAATGGAAGGTGATGACCAGGTTTGCTCCAAAATACGTATTTTTGAAAGCTGAGATTTGAGAAAAGACAGGGAAAGAAGTATTCCGAGATCTGAGGAAAAGAACAGGTGGAATATTGTGCCTGTAAACATGTACATTTCTCTGCCCTATTTGCCAACCAAGTGTTATGAGAAAGTGTGGAAAATTATAACCGTTAACAAATATACTACAAACAACTGTGAAAGCAACTTGGGTTTATTTCCTCAAGGATAACTGGAAAAATATGTATTAAAATGTGGGTTAGTCTTCTTCTACAGAGCTCTAAAATGAATTCTCTCCAGATTTTTTAATGTTTTTGATATATTTCCCATTTGTATTAATCAGATTCAATTATTTAGAACTAAGTCTTTAAGTTCTGTTAATATAAACTTACCAGTCCCCATGCTGTAAATTAAATTTTTATTTTATTTCTATATATGCTTTCTCTCTTACTTTAATGCCAAAGGTTTCTCTCTTGTCTAATGGCTATAATGAAAGCTTTTATTGCTAAATTAAAATAAAATGAGTTAATGGGTACCCAGTGCCTTGTTCTAGTTAAAATGTGCATCAATTTCCAATGACCACTGCTTTGGGACTGTAGCATGTGTTTTATCTTAGGAAAAGTGTAGTGAGCAGTGTGAAATTCAGTTTTAAAAGTGCCTAATCTGCTCTTCTGTAAATCTATTTATAGTTTATTTCGCTTACTAATAACCTTAACACACTTTAACAAGTCACATTGAAATTTTTCATGGTAGATGATTGCTTCAGATTGATTTTTACAATGTTATTGAAAATGGTTTAGACACTCAGAGAATGAGGTTAAGTGAAAAACTGATAATTTAAATTTTTAAAAATTTGCTCCTTTATAATGTGAAACAGCAGTAGATTTGTCCAGAGGAATACACCTATGGTCAATTGACTTTTACTCTTCCTGTGAATATGCACTCAGGTATGAAGGAAATAAAATCCTTAGATAGAAGAGGGCAGATTTAATTTTAAATGTATTATTTTTAAATTAAAGATAATGCTGACTTCCAGATCTTTGTTCATAAATTCCTAATTGTCCTTCTTATAATATTTTGTGTGAAGCTGAAGCGTGGATGGGATTTCGTATGATACATGTAAGCAATCACAGGGCTGAATTCACCTTTCTAGCTTGGTATCACTTTCAGCAGGAACACGTTTGAGCCCATGTATTCTCAATCAGTTTTAAAAGGACAATGCAATATATTGCCACTGATACTTCATCAGCACTATTTGCAAGTAAAATATTGCACTTCTAGGAATTTTTTTATGTATGAAATACATACGGATAGCTTCTCTGTTATATGCTGAAGCCTCTTAGCATGTAAAATAACCATGCACAAATGATGGATGCTCTTTTCAAGGTTTGGAGATTTGATGAAGAAGGGTTGATGAGATTTATGTACTTCATGGTAACCTCATCTTTAGGTGAAGGAGGCAGAAGTCATTGTGCTCCTCTGCACTAAGCTCAGGATGGTCCTTGATGCAGCCCCGTGACTCTACACTACATCATGGGTCCCCTGCGTTTAGTGTCTGGAGTCTCCTGAGCAAGCCCATGGGAAGCAAAAGAGCAGCTGCAGGAGAAAGCAATAAAAGTGTAAAGGCTCTGAACCTGGTCTTATCACTTGTACCTGCAAATCTGTAGTTAACCAAGTCAGATACTCCTTCCAGTCAATTTAGGACGCCTCAGCTCCAGAAGACCTCACACCTCTCCAAGTCCCGTCAGATCTTCAAGCTGCCACTGCAACGTCCACCTTGCTCAGCTAAGCTGTCTAGTTTTACACAACTCTATATTCTGCTCTGGTCTCTACTCCGATCAGATGCGTTTGTGAAAAGCTGAAGATTATATTTACAGAGAAATTATTTGCAAATGTACAAACGAGCTCAAATAGATACTTGTAACAGTTCATTCGGATGCAGGCACTTATCCACAGATATTGGAGTTATGAAGCTGAGTCCGTAGAGGTTTTTTGATGGGAAAAATACCAAGCTGATTGTTTTTGCTTGAATTTATGGAAACACATGAGCATGTAGGTACATTTGTAATCTGTGGTCATTTTTTTCCCGTAAAAAAAAGAGTTGGCAGGTGTGCTATAAACTTTCTAAAGAGCCTCTGTTCAAATGCAATAAAAAGATCTTGTTCACTTGGACCCTAAGAAAATATTTGTATTAGCTAACAAATGGTTCTCTGCTAACAAGTACATCTAGCTGAATTATTTATTTAAATCTGGGAAATTAGGCATATTTCTTTGAGTAAATTATATATGACCTATTGTATTCATTAGTCTACCAATTATGTGGCTGGATGACACATTATCTAACAGTGTATTAGATGACTGCTGTCCGTCAGTGGATCAATACATTATTTACAGTATGGGATTTTTTTTCATTATTCAGCCGTAACTATTAGCAAATATGTTGTTTAGTGAAGTCACCGGCCAATTTGTGCCAAATGATATCTGACTGATTTTGTTGTGATGTCAAGATTGCTTTACACAGCCATACTGTAGAAAAAATACTGGCCTTAAATGCTTCATCTGATTTTTTTTTGTTTTGTTATCCGTTTCCTTCTCAGTTCATAAGACACACTTCCATTTATGTTTCTGCTTCTGTATATTTCCACATGAAAATGGAAGAATATGGCAGTGCTTGAGAAAAACAGACAAATCAATGAAGCTCTCCAGACTTGCTGCAAATCTCCTTTCTGTGTGTCAGGACACACATTCTTCACTTTTTGCATTTGAAGAAAATCAACTTCTAATTAAAATCCAGCTGAGAAGACTTTACCCTCAAACAAATTAAACCTGCCAGATACCTTGGGATGGCCTTTTGACTTACCATGGAGATCAGATTTTGACTCCTGATAGTTCAGAGGAGGAAAGTGACAGGCAGTGTCGGAAGAAGATCACACTTTTTTCACTTTTGAAGAGTTTTGTAAAATGTAATAACATTTTTTCCTTTTTTCCTTCCCTTATACACAGAAGGCAAGAGTGAGACTTGACCTCTTGCCTGAATGCCTGCTGGCATTCGACTCCCCTCCCAGCAATTAATAACTCCCTGCCTGATGCCCTGTGCTCAAAGGAGAAAGTCATTCAAGACAGCCATTTATCAGGTTTTGGTAACTTCACCTCTTCCCCACAGTTCCAGTGTAGCTCTGAGGCAGTGAGACCCAGGGGCTGCTCTGGATCCAACCTGTACTAAGGGATGGAGACAGGGGATGTCTTTTCCACGTCAGTCTCTCTATGCCCTGAGGGACAGGTGCAATGCAGGGTGGTGAAATGGTCCGTGTGAATCTCATGAAGTTTAAGGTGCTGCCCGTGGGTTGGTGCAATCCCAGGCACAGACTGGGCAGAGAATGGATTGAGAGCAGCCCTGAGGAGAAGGACTTGGGGGTGTTGGTTGGCGTAAAGCTCAACATGAGAAGGCAACGTGCGCTCTAAGCCCAGAAAGCCAACACTATCCTGGGCTGCATCAAAAGAAGTGTGGCCAGCAGGGCAAGGAAGGTGATTCTGCCCCTCTACTGTGCTGTTGTGAGACCCCACCTGCAATATGTCCAGCTCTGGAGCCCCCAGTATAAGAAGGACATGGACCTGTTGGAGCGGGTCCAGAGGAGGGCGATGAAGATGATCAGAGGGCTGGAGCACCTCCCCTGTGAAGACGGGCTGAGAGAGTTGGGGTTGTTCAGCCTGGAGAAGAGGGTCTGGGGAGACCTTATAGCAGCCTTCCAGTACCTAAAGGGGGCCTGTAGAAAAGGTGGAGAGGGATTCTTTATCAGGGAGTGTAGTGATAGGACAAGGAATAATGGTTTTAAACTTCAATTTAAACTGCAAGAGGATAGATTTATATCAGATATTAGGAAGAAATTCTTTACTGTGAGGGTAACCATCTTTACCTCCCCATTGGGTATTCATACACATGGATAAGATCCCTCCCCCCCGCCAAGTCTTCTCCAAGCTGAACAGTCCCAGCTCTCTCAGCCTCTCCTCATGTGTCCAGTCCTTAATCACCTTCACGGCCTTTCACTGAACTCTCTCCAGTGAGTCCATGTCTCTCTCATTCTGGGGAGCCGAGATCTGGACATAATACTGCAGATGTGGCCTCACCAGTGCTGAATAGAGGGAAAGGATTACCTCCCTCAACCTGCTGGCAATATTTTGTCTAATCAAGCCGAGGACACCACTAGCCTTCTTTGCAGCAAGGACACATTGGTGGCTCATGTTCACCTTGTTGTCCACCACGACCCCCAGGTTCTTTTCTGCAAAGCTGCTTTCCATTCGCTTGGTCCCCAGTGTGGATGGTTGCTTGGGGTTACTTCCCCCTTGGGGTAGGACTTGGCATTTGAAATCATTGCCCCCAAGGGAAGGAGTCCATGGCATGCCTGTCCATTACTTTTACATGTAGCAGCATGCACAGCCTTGACTGAGTTGTGGTCACTAATTTGGTACACAAGACAGTGGACATCATGAAAAGAATCCACCCATTTTCAGCCTCCAACAAACTGTTACATAATTTGATCCTTTCTTCTGGATGTTCTTGGCCTTGGGGAGTCTAGTGAGCCTGTCACAAGCTGCCAAGGATCACTAAGAGATGCTGGTGGGATGCTCTGCATGGAGGAAGCTTTCCTTCCCTCTGGCTCTCCTTCCCATTGCCTGGCAGCTGGAGAGCTTCAGGCAATCCTACTGCTTGTGGGGAGCCCCACTTCAGGGTGAGAGACATTTCATTGCCCTGCTACTCCAAAACAAGTCCTTATGGTCCAGCATTTTACAAGGAACTCTTTCTCACTGTAGACTTCTATCTATTGATTTAAATTTGCATGTATGGGTTACCATCCTTTAAGCTATTTTACTGTATTTCTCCCCCAAGGTGGTTAGATAAGAATTTACCCTGGTCTTCATTTAAGATTCAGCTAAGCCCAGTCTTGCTCTGAGCTCTAAGAGGTAAGAGACTAAAAATCAGTGCCGAGGTCTGTGAGGCTGGCTCGGGAGACAAGATTGTTGACAGAAACTGCCCTCAAGATTTGGAAGTTACACAACTGGGGCTGTTCAGGAGCTGTTTTCACCAGTTCATTTGTTTTAAGGAGGAGCACGATTAACTTACAAACAGATATTTCTTATCCCTTAAGCCTCTGTCCTGGAGCTCTTTTGGTTCTTCTTACCTTCTGGCTCCCAAGCCCTGGGGTGCCCAGCCATCCTCAGCCCTCTCCTGGGCAGACTCCACCGTAATTCTGCTCTGTAATCTCTACCCTGGTGCTCAACCCAGCAAACTCCAGTTTCCTGCCAGTCCCTGAGAAACTGTTATCTTTCAGCAGTAATTTTCAGTAAATTCAGCCATGGCTGGCTACCTGCTTATGTTTTTCCCTCAGGAAGCCAAGCCAGGAAGGCTGGCAGTTTACCATTGCAGAGCTCTTGCCAAATTCATGGTGTTTCTGACTTTGTTAGTGGTGATAATAGGAAATTGGATTCGGTAACTCAGGAGGTCCCTTCCAGCGCTACATTCCAGATGAAAACTGCTAGAAAATTTTCAGACAAAAGTCTGTTCCAAACATCTTCTGGTATTCTCATAATTGTTCATCTGCTCGTATTGGGATTATAACTTCCTTTTGAGTAACTGTTGTGAAATGATGCCAGTCATTTCAGGATAGCTTATGGCAGTCACTCAGATGGTTTGCAATTACCTCTAGGTATGTCTATAAACTTGAAAACAATAACAGCTTTATTCTCAGATGTAACATCTTTTCAACTCACTGTAAGACCTCTGACGGGGTCAACAACATGCACAGAAAGAGGAATGCATTTTCTAACTGCTGTGGTTTCATAGAACTGATGGGTATCTCACAGTTATAAAATAAATTTATATGACTTTTTTTTTTTTAAGAAGTGAGCTATTAGAATTCCCTATTTAATTTTTGGTCTTTTTATCTTTCATTTAGCCTCATTAGCCTTTTCTTAGTTAAAAATATTGATTCTAGTTTTGCAAAGGAGGCCAAATAGTAGCAGCTTATTTTTATCTTTTGCTCAAATAGAGCGGGACAGGAATGAATCACAAATCATTTAGTCACTATTTTAGCACAAGTTTGGGATGTAAAATTGTGCATTCCATTTTGCTGATTCATTTAACAAAAACCATTAAAACTAGTCCATTCCCTAATAAGCTCCAAGGCTGCACAGATGCCCAAGCTAGGGTGCCTCATGGCTGGAAGTCCTTTTTCTCCATCAGTAGGAAGAGACAAAATGAAGAGACATCATCTAAACCACCTTCACCCACTGGCCCAGGAGCCCCGTTTAAGCCCAAGCCTTGGTGCTTGGTCCTTGCATGAACTATGTTGTATGTAGTGTATGGTGTGCCTGGCCTTGTTGACCTGACTTTCTTACTTGCCCTTGGGAGAGCCCTTGCCACAGGGGATGTGCCTGGTGGTGACCAAGGACTGGACCAAGGACTGCCCCTGGACCTGTTCCGTTTGCCTTGTTTTGGTACTGGGGGACCGCAACCTTTCTGGGGTGGCCATTGTCTTGCCCTGTCAACAGTGGTTTCTGACTTACCTCCCCTTAGGAGCCACTGCTCCCTGACCTCCAGTGCATGGCAATCTTGTCACACGCCCATCAGCTCTTGTAGTGTGATCAGGTCATGTCTATTTAGTTTCTCCTTCTATGGGAGTGTAATTATCTCTGTTGTCCTCTGTGTGTCTTTTCTGGGTTGGCTACATCTTCTTAAAGAAGGAACAGCTACAACTATACATCATCTATGTCCATATGTCATGGATTTACACAGCAGTGAAATGATGTTTTTAACTTTGCTCTCCACCCTTCCTAATAATTGCTATCATCCAATTTTCCTGTTGAGCACTAAGTCACTGTTTTCTAAGAACTGTCCGAAATGACTCCAACAGCCTTCCCAAGTGGTAATAGCTAGTTTAGAGTCCCTCAGTGCTTTTATGCACAGATTTTTTTTTCTCCTATGTGTGTTACTCTGCATTAATTGGCACTGAATTTAATTTGCCATTTTATTGCCAAGTGACCCAGTATCGTAAGATCATTCTGTACGCTGTGTTAGTTTTTGATTATCTTAAAAAAACCTTTCATTTGGAAATGTAGTTCTTTCACTCTTCATATCCTTTCCATTTATGAGCCCCAAAGAGAAGAGTTCCCAGCACAGGTCCTCAAGGATCTAGGTGTACCTTCTCTCTGGTGAAAGCTGACTTTCTAGTTCAGCTTTTGCCTTCCTAACTTCTAACTGGTTGTGAACCTATGAGACACCTTTCCTCTCACAGCATGACATTTTAATATACCTAGGAAAAGGGGTGCTCTTAGAAGCCTTTGATAGGATGAGAATATTCTGCCACTGGGGTCACCTTGGGCACACCCACTTCTTTCAAGATTTCTTCCAGATTTGTAGGGCATGAGTTTTTTTCTACCAAACTTGACTCTTTCTCTCTATCGTATTTGTCCATGTGATCACTCTTGCTAGTCTTTATTACTGTTTTTATGTCCTTAATCCCTGTCCTGGTTTCAGCTGGGAGAGTTAATTTTCTTTCTAGTGATTGCTATGAAAGAAATGTCATTAATATACCTATTTTTTTTAGTTCTGCTAAGTGATATTTACACTATACGAGGACTTTTTTCAGCTTCCCATAGAAGAACAGACAGAAAGATGGACCGGCCAATGAAATATTCTATACCATAGACATCATGTTCAGTACATAAATGGGGGTTACCTGGAGGGCGGAAGTTCTCTATCACTGCTTGGGATGGTGCCAATTCACCAGGTGGTCAGAGTGACCCATGTCATCATTATTATTGTTATTTTTCATTTTCTGTTATTGTTTCTATTAAACTGTCTTTATCTCAGTCCATGAGGGATTTTTTTTCCCTTTCCTCTCCTTTTTTTTCCTCCCCCCCTTCTTGTGGGGGAAATAGGGGAGGGTGACACAGTGGCTGTGTAGGGTTAAACCACAAAAATCCCCGAAGAGATGCAAGTAAAAGGAAATATTCACCTCTTAGGTGCTGCCACCGGTGCAAGTTGGTTCTTCACCCGCATTTATTCGTGCCTATAAATCCCTTGTTATCAAGTCATCTACCTATACAATCTTAGTGGGACACTTGCCGTCACAATGCATCATGTTGAAATGGGATTCGGATTATCACTTGCGGTGCAAGGATGTAGCTCACTAGCCCAGAGCAATGCTACTTGGCTCTAGTTCTGGGGGCTGTCCATTATACAACTTTTTGCAGTGGTCAAACACCAGTAATTATTCAGTTGAATAATCCAATCTTTTCCTTCCTAAGCCTTTCTCACTCCTGTAGAAATGAATAAGAAGTACATTAACCCACTGCTGTGAATATCAGCTACCAACATATGAGATGTTCAAACTGGTGCACGGGGCTGCTGAGGAGCCTGTAGAAATAAAGTGCCTCAACAACAATAAAAGAGAGCTTTTTTTCTGTAAAATTCACTGCTTTTACCTTGCACGACATAACTGCTTAGTGTGCTGATTGCCTACCAATTGAGTTATTTAATTGGAGAAATGACTTCTTAATAGCTCCTCTTTAATTATTTAGCTGTTCAATGGTGGTAGCTTGTCTGGTCGTGAAGCTGGTGACAGTGGTACTGGTAGCATGAGATACTCAATGTTAGCTGAATTCTGACATTATCTCTGGCTGAGGCTCATAATTCATAGATCACCATCCATTTGAGTTTGTTTATCCATCTGCTGCATTTGTTCGTGTTCAAAACTCTCAAATTAAAAAAGCACCTTTAACCACATGAATACTGATATTGCTATAACTCATTTTTTTCTGGATTAGTCTGATCTAACTCAAACACTACATAGATAAGCAGTTTTTGGCTAAACTGCATTTTATATGCAGTCTATGTGCATGCTAACACTTGTGTTTAAGTTGCCATAATACTGTTGTTTCACTTTTATAATAGATTATTAGTGGGTAAGCATGGGGTTAGTTTAGCTTTAAATGTGAGCTTTGTGATTATATATTCACTTTAAAATTATAATCTGAATACAATTAATGTCCCTATTAGACTCTAACTAAACACTCACTGAAATATGCCAATCAAACTTACACTGGAGAAACAATAGAACTTTGTTTTCTAATTTACAATTTCTTTCAGATTTTTCTTGGAACTACGTGGTAGATCCTCCAATATTTAGACCTATTCTGAGAGTCTTGAAGGAAAGAACTTATATGCTAGGTTTCATTTATTAATAAAAAGTAAATTTAGGATAGACAACACTAATGGCTAAAGAAAGGAGATATATCTGGGTTTTCCAATGATTCATAAATGCACTTAGTCTTTTGTTTGCTGCTGGAAAATGTTAATATATAAGAAAAATGCAGAGGTTGTCTGACTGGGTGAAAAAAACGGGGGGAAATATGTTTAGGGGCAAAAGGAAAGGGAGGGAACAACGGTAAAATGTGGCAGGAAAAACCCCAAATTGTGGCTGAAATGGCTTCATATTTTAAGATAAATTCACAAATAAAAGGTCCAGATGGGAATCTGTGATTAGAGTGCAGCTCTGTATTACTGCACTAGTAAGGAGTGACTCATTCCACCCATTATAAAACTCCAGCTCCCAGAAATGAATAAATTTTTGTTATAAAAGTTCTCACTAGGCTGATGCTTGGCAGAGTTCTCAACCCAGGAGAAGAGTATTTAGTATTTAATTTCTTCATCAAAAGCAAAGTTTGGCTGGAACAATTGCAGATATGTGCTGGTTCCAGTCAGTGCTAAAGTTTCTGGGTGATAACTTTGGTGGAAGCTCTTCTGCCTGTGCAGTACCAGCTGTGCACTGAGGAGCTCTGTGATGGATCCTTCCCCCCCAGGCTTTGCAGCAGTAAGTTCAGTGGCTATAATGAAGTCACATATAAACAATCAATGCTATTAGCAGATACACCTCTCATGTGCGCACACTGTCTGTATTGCTCTCCTGCCTTCTTAATTTCAGCAGAAAGACCTTCGGTTCCATAAGTGTCTGCAGACCTCCATCGCTGGAGCCTCAGAGCTGTTTTCTGCTCCTGCCCCAGCAAGCAACACCCCACAAATGTCTCATTGCTTGCCCCTTATGGCCCAGGTGTCCTCCCCCATTAAGTCATCGTTCAGAGGATAACAACTGGGTTGTGCTCCACAGGTTCGTTTCAGCACTCCTCATGCAAAGCTCTCCTGCAGTCCTCGGCTGTGCAAGACTCTGCCATAGAGTTTATCTTTCTGCTCTGGATGTTATAAAAATCCCTATTTGAGCTTATGCTCCCCATTCGCTATCCTAGTGGAAAGGTATTGGCTCCTCTGTGTAAGAACCACTTCTACTCATAGGACAGACCAGAAATTAATGAACACCGCTTGATTTGTAATAAGTAGCCCTGAAAAATAAAGCTTCCATTCCTTTCCACCCACTGTCCCTATTCGCTCCCATTCAAATGGTGTGTCGCAGTTTCTCTGACTTCCTCAAACACTCTCAAGATCAAGCTGGTCTTGATTCTTGTGATTCGGTGCCAAAATATGACATCAGCATCAAGGGGAAGCAGAACTGGGCATCAGACAGCGCAAGTGTTATGCAGCGAGTAGCCACTGTATAATAGTTACTTTGTCATTATATTCTACAGAAGGTTTTCATGTGCCTCAAGACACAGAGTAAATAACAGAATTTTGCCTTCAAAAGAATAAGTGGATTGTGCCTTCTGTTTGTACTCTTTCGGATTCTGTATAAACATACATTGATCTTAATCAGGCATTTTTATCACCAAAAAAAGGAAAGATTTGCCACTAGGAAAGCCATGTTAGACGCCTTTTTTTCTTTTTTTTCTTTTTAGAATAGGCTTGAAATACATCCAAGAATGGAAATATGCTATATTTAAGCTTAAAAATAATGTTGAAATGATCTTTTTTTTGTTCTTGGACTAATTTTGCGTTGTAGTGGTGTATCAGTACCTCTGCTTATTGGTTGCCTACGATACTCATAGATTTGCAACTCTGGCATCTGATTTCTAGTAAAGTGATCCTAGTTAATAGACATTGCCTTTTACAATTGGGAATATCTTAATTTTTGTGAGGAAAACTGTACATTAGTGTCAAATTCCTTCACTAGTTGATTTTAAAAACCCCAATGAATTTCATAAGAGGTTTGTATTTTGGTTGACGCCTGACTATGCAATTAAAATCAAAGACAATTCATTTGAGATTAATTACTGTAAAGACAGAAAGTTGCACAGGGGGTTGCACCAACAAGAGAGTTTTATCTTTTGTGCTAACAAGAGGTTTTAGCTGATCCTTCTATTGCTATAACTTTACAAAGGGTTGATTTTCACGAAGCCCTAAAAGATGTAGCGCGACAGCTGCCCTCATGAGTTTTCTGCCATCACTTACATGACTCTGAAAGAAAAGACTCCCAGATGCCTGTAAGCACAGCAAGTTCTGCCTCCCTCCTGCTTTTCAACCAGGTACTGTCTTTATAAGCACCTTGCACACTACCCATGAACAACCACCCAAGATAAACTAACCAACCTAGATATCGTAACTGACTATGTATGTCCAGTCTTGCATACCCATGAAAAACTGGAGTTATGCCTGAGCTATGCTTCAGGCTCACTATCTTCAGGAGCCACGATCCTGGCCTTGAAGCTGGACTTAGGGAGACATAAACAAAACCTTGGGTGATCTACATGACGGCAAATGCACAAAAGGATTTCAATCTGAAGATTAGATTCTTGAAACTTTTATCAGCTCCCACCTATCCAAGATGTTCCCAGAGACCATTGTTCTGTTTCAAAGTTATATTTCTGTGGGTAACATTGTCTTTGCCTCTGGTTGCATTGAGAAGCTCATTGATCTTGGCATCATTGGACAGATCCCAGAGACTTCTTATACTTTACTAGTGTTAGATTTCAGACTCATCTCCTGGGGCCCATCACACAGTTCATTGTTTTACTGCTTAGAAAGAACCTTTGCATCTATAGCGGTGAATTCTCTGCCTAGCAGCTCACGGGACACTTGGAGAAATGCCTGGATGACTGTGTAGGGATATATTGGGCATGAAAGGCAATTCATGACTGTAACAGACGTTTCCCTTGGAGGGGTGAGTTCTAAATCTCACTCATATCTCATTTTTCCCTGGCCTTTGGGATGAAAATTAAGCTGCACTTGTATACCACCTACCTTGGGAGCCTCCAGAAAATGACAACTGTTAGTTAAAATGCAGCCTAAAGAAAAATGGACTCCTGAGTTCACCTCTGGGTCATAGCGCTATTAAGCATTTTGTTCAGTTGCTGTTTAATACAAATTATGGAAATTGCTTGGCAACACAGAGTGAGACACCAGAATCCTTGTCTGTCTTGAGCGTATTTCTGGTCCTGTGAATGCTACATCTTTTCCTGTTGTGGAATAGCTTAAAGAAAAATAGTGGATTAGAGCAGCGTATGGTGGCTCAGTTCTAAGAATCAGGCTGGCTGGCCTCTTCTGATGGTCAGGACAGAAGTGGAAACATATCTTGTATTTGATATGAGTTCACTGTTGTAAACCATCCAGTTAAAGAATTCTTTGGGAACAGCTGGCCCTGTGAAGGAGGTGGGCAAGGGAGTCCCTGCAGTGAGGGTGAGTAACTATTGTAACTTACCAAATCACTTCAAAGGACAAATGCAGCAACATGCTGCATCATCAAGGTGTGATTTTATTACCAACAACTACAGGATGTGTCAAATTAACTTTGCATCTAATGCAAAGTGAGATTTGATCAGATCATATGTGCTGCCATAGACTAACCCAGGTTCTGGTGCTGCTTCTCAAGTGCTGGTCCTGTTTGTTGATGATGTTAGGTCAGGACCACCTTTTCTGTAATTTCCTTTTCTCTGTTTTCCTCCCTCATCAGAGACTGTATGAGATTGTGGGTGTTATGTGTAATGAATTTCTTCTATACAGTTAGGGCTTTATCACAACTGCTGCAAACAACCCTCACCTCGCATTCCCTCCTGCTTCCTGTGTCTTCTGAACTATCTCCCTCTAGTTTGATGTCACTGAGGCTCAGGGCAAGGACCGTGTTCTCTGTTATCATGTCATCTTTTAATTAATTTCTCACTTGCCAGATCATTTGGCGGCTCTTGGATCTTCAATACAACGCATCTCCCACTGATTCTGTTCAGCTCATTTGTAATTTCATATGTGCTGTAAAACTTCTAGTTCTGCTTATTTTACCTCCACAACTTCAGGAATGTTGCACAAAAGTTACCTTTGTTCTACATTTTTGAAAATGGTTTTTGTATGGTTCCATTCAGCGTGGTAGATGTACTCTGGGACATTGAAGGATTTTTTTTTGTTGTTTGTTTAGTCTACTTCCTGAATTCTATCTAACTGTCCAAAAATCATTTTAGGCACTGTTGTAAATCTCATCAGGTGCCAAACAAGTTCTTTTTAGCTGTCTGAACACCTTTTAAAATCTGACAGCACATGAATTATTCGTCCTTTCTGCTAAAGGAGTCACAAGGTTATATCTATCGCCAGCTTCACTTGATTACTTTGTAGCCCTCATTTTATTTTCAAGAATCATATACCTATAAATCAAGAAGACAAATTAGTGCAAATTTGTAATTATCCTGCTTCCGCTACCCTATTTGTCCACAAAGACATCCACAAAATAATAGCCCACTATTTATATTTAATTCCTGTCTTCACAGGTGTAATGGATGGTGCTTGGTTGCCCCAAATCAATAATATCTCTTCAGAAGTCTCATATCACCAAATCACTACATGGAATAACAATCAGAATAATTTCATTTAAATGGATACAATTAACACTGGAGATGAAGCTATTAAACAAAATCCATTGATTGTTTATCAGGCACTGAGGTAAGATAATTTAAACATGCTCACTGCTAAAAGTGATAGACAAATTGCCAGCATATTAGTATGCAGCTACTATATTTAATCTTAATTAATAATTTAACTTATTTTTAAATTTCAGTGACAAAGGTAATGAGAAAGACTTATCTGAGATTCTTACCTCAAAACTAACTCAAGGACCCTACAGATGCTTGACTGACAGATACAAGAAAGCTAATATAGTAGGAATTTGTTCTTTTAGAGGTTACAGACTGTGTACGGAAACCCAATGTGTTGAATAAATAAAGAACTTTCTCAGTAAATGTCCCCAATTGCGGTAATGTTTTGAATGCATGTTTTGTGTCTCAAAACATATATACGTTATCCCTTGTCAAAGACTTATCTTAGAGGAGCATTGATATTTCATATAAACAAGTATTTAAAGTTCCAGGTTCTTTTAACCTAAAACTAATGAGAACTGATAAAATCCTTTCATCTATTCTAAAGCAACGCCAAAACTACTTTTGTGTGTACTAAATTCTGGAAATAAGTAGCTAGAGCTAAGGTCAGTATAAAGAGCAATTACTGCACTTTTGCAAAACCTTCCATGGTTTAGTCTTGTAAATCTTTATTCTTTATAAATGCACTGCTTCTTGGAGGAATTTGCGAGACCAGACTCTTGGCTGCCACACTTTTTGTACCAAAGTTGGGTAATACTAATGGACGTTTGCTTGCAAGGCAATGCAGTTTTCCCTTTTATTCTCAGAAGGCAAAGAAGATCAGGAAGGCTCTGGATCTCATTCAGTTTCTGTTGAAGTTATTAGGAAAATTCCTGCTAACTCAGACAGCAGAGGAACAGATCCCAGGAGAAATTGCAGCAGTTTCTCTGTGGGTTGTGGACAGGGCCCTGGGTCAGGTGGTGGGACCAGAGAAGAGAGCTGCCGTCTCTTACCAGCATTCCTCCGTGACAGGCACTTCTTACAGGAACGCTGAGAATTTTGAAGTCATCAAATAAATTATTTATGGGAAATCATTTGCTGTGTCTAGTCATTCCTTAAAACACTCAAATGTGTGTCTCTAATGGGCTTATAAAGCTGCGATGAGGACGGCCTTTGGAAAAAGTCAACAGTGTATAAGTAAAAGGGCAAACGATTTAGGCTGGTAGAAGACAGAGCTGCAAGGTTCTTTTGAGGGACACTTCTACAGAAAAATACCCTTTTTCAATGCACTTAATATTGGGAATAAAAATTCCTGGGAGCTAAAGAAATCCTCTCTATTTTCTTTGTTTCAGTTTCATTCAGCCCCCAATTTCTCTTGGCTTTAAATAAGGAAAAGGATGGGAAATAAAAAAAAAAGACGAATAATGTTTGCCTTTCATGTTGACAAATATCTGGAAATTTCTGATTTTTTTTCAGGATCACATTCCTTTGACAACTTGAATTGAACTGGGAAGAAACAGCTGAAATAAGCTGAGAGGATTATTTACATCCAAGCAAGGACAAGATACTTTCTATGTGCCACTTCCTGCGGTTCTGTTTTCTAATTAAAGAAAAAGCTAACACGAGTGAAGCCACATGCTCACGGTGCATAATTTTTGGAAAGGCAGCAGCAATTTAAAAGTAAATTTCACACTAGCTCTGAGACTCATGTCAGATGCTGCCTGCTCGCTCTAGTTCATGAAGGCCATTTATATTCTAAATTTAAAAATAACTTGGTGCTGGCACATTCCATTAATAAATTAGGACTAGAATTTTGTGTTTTCAAAGGATATGGTGAGGTATAAATAGACTTGCTAAAATCGGCTGAAACTCTGTTTGAGTGTTTCTTTTTCACCTGCTTTTATTTCAAGCTCCTCTACCACTATCTGCCTCCCCATTTCTGATCGAGGGTCTAATTCTGAAATCCCTTCCGCATGGTGATAGCAATTTTGAAGACGTTGTCACCTGGGACAAGATATTTGGTGAACAGGGCCACCAGTAAACCCAGCTCCCATCTCATTCAATGGCGGTAAGGTGCTGGTGATAAGAATGATAATAAATTGTCTTGTGCAGTCATGGTGTCTAAATGCCCAACTGGAACAGCTTTGCACGCTGGTGGCTCAAAGGGCACGCTTCTACTTGCAGTGTTTTTAATCGATGCAGCTCCTTGCTTTTTGGACATATGCCTACACCACAGTGAACATTTCAGAGCTTTGCTTTCTATTTTTAGGTGAAAAATAGTAGCTATCTGGTCTAACTTGACAGATGCCTGGGGAGCTTTTCTGGACTTAGAGGACAGGTTTCAATTTCATTCATTTGGGTCACAAGAGCTAGAGATCTGAAGCGGGGACAAAACCCCAAGTACTCAAAGACCCAAAAAAATGACTTTACCAAAATTAACCATCCCTGCCCCAGACAATGGATTTTCTTTTCAACAAAACTCCTCATTTAGAATTTTGAAACATTTCATTTGAATCTTGACCTTTTCAAAAGACTTAAATTAATAACACTAAAGTTGTTTTCCTGATGGAATTCAAATATCTCAAGAAGTTTCTTCAGACCAGAAATTCCATAGCAGAGTCCAATATACTGACAATTTCTAAATGCTGAAAACTGTGAACAGAGAATTTTTCCACATACAACCTATTTCCACAAAATGTTTTTCCTCTTTGAGGTGTACTTCTCCACCCCATCCCAAGATGCTTTTGTTCAGACTTGTGGTAGTGCACACCAGTTTTATGGACATGAGTATAACTTCTCTGGGGCTTGCAGATCTCCTTAATCTGAGAAGTGCAGGGAGGTTGTGTACTCCTGAATGATTGAAACAAGTAGTCCTACAACACTTTTTTGTTGGTATTGTTTATCAGACTGATGAGTTTCTGTTCTTGGAAGTTCCACAGTTTTCCTTTACAGACCAATTTCCCTTGAAAAGTACCCACTTACATCTCAAAACCCACAGAGAAGACATTAAGGTTGGCACAGAGATATTGATAAAAGGATATCAACTGGTCAAAACTGATAAAATGTCAATTAATGATCATTACTTCACTCAAAATTCCTCCCGTCATTTCCAAGAAAACATGTGAAACTGGGTGCCTGAGTTTTGGTCTTTTTGCCAGTCTTCCCCTTCCATAGTCTGAAGGAATGTGAGTACTTTGGACAGAGTGGGACAAGGTACAGGGCCAGACAGTGAAAAGATGTGTTCCCAGTCAGGTTCTCTGGACCTCTTTTGGTTTGTACTTTCTGAGCAGTACCAAGGTCCCAGGAGGACTTCTAGCAAAGTATCCTGTAGGAAAAGTCATAAATATTTTATCTGCACACATTTGTGAATGGAAACACTTTTAGTTAGTACTTACAAAAGAAAAATGGTATCTGTGTCCGTTGACATAAGTAAGCCAAAATGCTCTCCTCCCTCTTCATAGGAAATCTAAATCTCTGTTCTGCACATGCTTGAAAGACCAAAAAAACCACAGACTTACCTATAGGCTTTTCATGGAGTCAATGAACAGAAATACATCTGAGCACCTCCCTATGGATGAAAATTATGCAATTCTGCATGGCAGCGAGTCAACACAGCTTATGCGTTGCCTGACAGATGTTAGTTTTCCCTTGAGTTTTCTCCAGATGTTACCTGTAGTTGGGATTTAGTGAATATTAGCTAGGTTAATGTTCTGACACTTCGAAAGACTACATCCTGGTTGATCCCAGAGTCATTTATGGTCTGTTCATGATCAAAGGGCACTTCCCTTTTAAGAAAGGGTTACAATTGAGGTATTCAGGTTGTTTTAAGATCTGTTTAGGAAACTAGGACAATATGGCCTTTATACAACCCACTTAAAAGTACAGCCATTCGTTTACCTATTAGTAAAAACACAGAGGTCTCTATGGAGTGAGTAATTACTTTAAAAACAGCCCACATGAGGACATTTTAATGTATTTATGTACCTATGGAATATGTGGTGCAATCTGAGTCTCCACCTTACACGTGTCTGTTTTATGAGTGCAGCAATGCAGCAAGCTCTGCTGACTTACTTGTCATCCAGACTGCAGCTGTGGACGGGGAGCTGAGTCTCAGGTCTTACTCCCCGTTTGGGTTTAATTGCAAGCGTCTGATGATTTGTTTGCAGTTTTGCAGTTATATGCTTTGCTGCCACTGAATGCCTATATTCCACTGGACATCTTGCTAAGCAATGTACAAGAAGTATCTCATCAGCCACTGCAGTGGTGCCTCTGCTTAAATTTAGCTTGGAGCTCTTACGTCCTCACATGCAGATTGTATCCCAGATACTCTGTGTCTGGTTTTTGTTACCACAGTTTGTGCTATAAACAGCTTCCTTTACTCTGTATGATGTCAAGAACAGAGTCGAAGGGCGTGAGAGGAAGGTAAAAACTGCCTCTAGTGGCTTTGTGTACAATCTGTTTGTCCTAAATAGTACTGGAAAGTTCGCCAAATCATATCTGTAAGGTTTCATAAAGCAAAGCGTTACTTTTTATTTGTGCCATCAAAAGGGTGAGTTCAGCAGTATAGCACTCTGCGTGCTGATATGTTAAAGTGCCCATTTAAGCAGTGAAGATAAGCAAATAGTGGAAATCTCCAATGCTTTTTCAATAGATAAAATGTAAGTTGGATGAGACTATGTTGTCTTCATGGGAAGAAAAATGTCAGTTTAAATTCATATTTTGACCCATTTTATGTGTCTAGTAAAACACATTTTTACATAAAAGCACTCTAATGTGCTCCTGAAATCCAGTCCTTCAGCAGAACAGCAGAGTTGTCCGAATTCTGAGGGGTGGTCATCCAGCCTTTGCTCTGCTTACAACCTGTTGCCGCTAGCTGCAGAAAAACTGAAGGACTGATGCTGAAAAATCCATAACAAAATAGTTAGCACCTCTGTAAGGTTATGAATTTTGAAGGGTGTAGGGAAGAGTAGAGGAAGATAAAAGGAGGACAAAATGAAGGAATATTTTCATTCTCTAGTAGGCAGGGCAAATAATTACTATTTTCTTTATCTCAAGAGCTCATCCATAGGCCCTCAAGTCTCTAAATTAGGGGAAATAGTTGCCTCTAATTAGGCTATTTCTGGATCTACATGGATCCAGAGGTTATGCAAAATGCAAAAAAGAATATCAGAGAAACAGGGACCTTCAAGTTTGTCATACTTCTTGTGGAAAACAAACAGAAAAAGATAAAAAAATCAGAAGGAACCTTTCAGTTTTCCAAAATATTTTATGGCAAAAATCATGAGAATTGAGTCACGAATTTGCCCTCTTTATGGGGGAAATGCATGGTATTGTATTTCACACCTTCTAAGTTGTATGGAATCCTATGGGTATAAACACTATGCACAACTTTCAGAACTAAATGTATAACATCTCTTTAAGTCCTGCCCTTCCAGCTATTGCATCTCTCTCTTGTTCCTAGACCCTTTTTTAAAACGAAAAATGAAAAAAGTTTTGAAGGAGCATAAAGAGTAGTTGGAGAACAGGCAAACTGCTTTTTTTTTTTTTTTTCCCCTCCACAGCGTTTAGCAGATGTCATGGACCAAAACTGAGTCTTTTAGAGCCAAACCCCTGAATCTGCACAAAGTTACTCGTGCTTACCTCAGTCCAAAGCAGATGTAACAGCAGTTGTGTTGTAACTAACTAACTATGATGTGACAAACATTATAATCTTGTCAGCCTAGCCAGGGTGCAGACCCGGTAGCGCAGACCATGCTGTGTGTTAGAAGCACCTATTGATTTCAATCCTGGTGGGCTCCCACTTAGGGTTGCCTACTGCTTTTGCTAGCAAACACCAGCAATGCATGTCATTTTCTCATTGTGGCAGAAAACTCATCTCTAGAGCCTGAGCTGAAGACCTTGGGCCGGAAGAGTCTCATCCAATTAATAAAGACAGCAAAAATGCACTGCTACTTTGAATAGTAATACAGTAGTGTCACAGTGGTGGTGATGGTAATAGGAATAATTTGTAACAATGAGAAAAAGAACCTCTTGCAAGGTTCATAGTGGTTTGGATTATTTTAAAAGAGAAATTTGGATCATTTTTGACCTTATCAAGATTGTACAAAATTCCCGAGTTACGCCTAGAAGCCATTTCATATAACCCTGTGTGGGTTAGGCAGGGATGTGACTCTCTCCTTCCTGTCCTTTTAGAAGGAAGCATATTAATGTGTTTCTAATGAAGTGCATTATTCAGCACTCCCCCTCCCTTTCACTCTCTGCAGTTACAAGTTGAACCATTTCAACCAGGGGAACTATTTCCTTTCCCTTTGCCACACTGTGAGGGTGCTATATATCCCCTGTCTACGAGCAATGTACTGCACGTGAGAAATCAACACGCTTGCCAGCTATTTGTAAGCTAGAGTTCCCTTTTCAACTCCTAATCCAGCATCCTGAGTGGCTCTCTAAGTGATGGAGAGAATGGGCACAGCATTGCTTGCCACAGAAGTGGATGCTAAATGGTGGGGAACAGGAAATTGAACAATTTATTCCCTTTTCATTGAAAAAATCCCTTTTTAATTTTTCCAGAGCAGCTGTTCTGCCAGTTCAGTGATGACCAACATCTCTAAAAATAAAATGTAAACAATGTAATGAAAATGTCATTAAGTGGAATACAGTCCAAAATATGCATAGCAATTTATTCATTGATACTTCTGCTTAAAAAAGAGAGAAGCTGAAAACACATTAAGAAGTTACAGCCAAATCCTGTTTTGTCCTTGCTAGAGAAATATTCCCTGTTGAAGTCAGTGATTTCCTTTGCCAGATCTAGGACCCAAGAATAAGGATCTGTGCAGCTTTGTCAGCTTCTCAGTCTTTGTTTGACTCTGACGTATGTATTTGCATGTCTCGAGTGCTGGTTTACTCTGAGCCATCACTACAAAATTGTAACACCAGTCAGTTCCCAGTTCAGAGCTTTTATCAGTTCAGTGACAACCTGGGAACCTTCTCTGTAATGTCTCTGATTTCTAAGCAGGGATATTCAGGTAATGGGGAGTACACAGTAAAATAAATGAATTTTTCACCTGGAGAAATTGAAAAAACAGCATAGATTTCTCTAGCCCAAACTTCATTATTTTTTGCAAGCAAACAAACAAATCTTCAATTCATTTGCATGTGGAAGCAAAAGAGCAGACGTATATTTATTTTCACTTGTTATTAAGGTAGTTTGAAGAGGAAGATTGTTCATTATTTCAATATTCTTAAATTTTATGTTGCCTTTAATCTTGTCCCTACATTATACAGGGTGAAAAAAAAAAAAATTTTTTTATTAGAGCAAATAGTATGACATGGAAAAAAAAAAAGGGAAAACCTTTGGTGTTTAGTCCTTCTTCAGGTACATGAGGCTCCTGAAGAATTTTAAGACTATAGAGATAACTCATCTCATTCAACCATGTCAGTAGTTCTTGTTACACTCTGCTTATATATTCTTTATGACTAATCAAAATCTTAGGAAAAAGTCTTGGAACGGGACTAAAAACCTTGGAAATCTTTTATTTTTATCCCCATATCACTTTTGTTTTTCTGCTTCTGTTTTATTAGTCTCTCCATTGTTCCTGTTCTCTACAGGGTCCTCTTCATGCACTGATCAGCCCACTCCACTGTATTCACATGCAGAGCAGAAGACAAATATCCACAGAATGAAGATTTGCTAGGGATGGTCCTTATCAGAACGAATGCCTCTGCTTGTTGAGATCATGTAAGCCTTACCATAATCTACAGCTGAAGAGTTGTAGCTGACAGGTACATTCCGCTGTATGCAGGAAAAGCTAACCAGTATTTTGGTTCTCAGTGGACTAGGAAACTTGCAACATGTGTTGAAAGTTGCCCAGGGCACAAAGGAGCTTTTGGAAGAAAGGCAAGAGACCTAAACCTGTTCCCTTGCACACACCAAATTATGCTTAAAGCAAAGTAGCCTGTCTCTGTTTAAGGTGAGAGGTTGTTTGCACAGGGAGCAAGTGTGAGGGTTTGAAATCCCACAGCCAATCTCTTTCTAGTAATATAGCAAACCAGGTGCAATTCCTAGTGATTTAAGCATTACATCTGGACCAAATGCCAGGGACGGAAAAGAGTACATGCAAGAGGTGGAGTGGCTGTGAAAGCGTAATGTGCGACTGCTCATGCACAGGCATGCCGTCTCCTGTGGCTACTCACACTCCCCATCTTCAGGAAAAAAAGATTTATTGTTAGTTCTAGCAAAGGAGGTGTTTAAGGGGTTCCGATCATCACTGGCTTGAGGTGAGGCTGCTTCTACAGGCCCCTTTTATAGTCTCCTGAAGCTAAGCTCTGCTTTTCTCCTCCTGGTGTGGACTGCAGTGGTACTGGGCTGGTGATTCTCCAGAAAAACTCACAGGATGATACATCCTTCTGTTTACCTAGTGTTAAATTTCACCCAAGAAAAGTAGTTTGAACAAGCTAAACTGTTGAAATATCACCTATTAGTGACTGGCACAAATCCAAAGGAAAAATTTCTTCTGTTTAACTGGTGGCTATGCCCTAGAATTTGCCATTTATAGGTGTCAGGAGGAAAAGAATGATTATTGTTTTCATCTCTAGTAAGGATATAATCCTGAGGATTTCCTGGTGAAATACACAACACTCTAAAATAAGTCAGGGTTGCACTATAAAGCATTCTGCCAAAAATGGTGATTAAAAATGGGTCTTTAAGTAGTTGAGAACCAAATGAGAAAACATTCTTAAGACGTAAAGGAAAAGATAAAATATGAGAGGCAGTACCACCATTACCCCTGACATTTTGACTTTATTGTAATTGTTGGTGTTTTTCTTAATGATTCAGCTGATGAAATTATAATTAAAATTGTAAATATTCATATATTTGGTAAAAAGCGTATACTGGGTTTTAATTAAAAAAAATGCTTATTCTAAGCTCTGCAATTGAGGCTGAAAAGTACAATAAAGAAGCACCTTGGAGTTTCAGAAGTAGAAGAAGTAGAAGACAAATAGATAGTTACATACAATAAAAATAGGAAATGCTTGGAGCTGTTAAATTAAAATTAGTTTGGTGTCCGCACTCTGTGACTTCTGAGGTTGATATCCTAACATCCCCACGTACAACCTTTGTGACCTTTGGTATCTCACATCATTTCTCGGCACCTCAGAGATCTGTAAGAACTGGATTATGCTTCCCTACTTCACAGAAGATTTGTGAAATCAAATTGTATGTACACACAGACAGAGAAAAAAAAAATTTGACGGACAGGTATTGCAGTGTAGGTGAGTGTAGAAGAATCCAGATAGGCAGATAAGCCATGATGTTTTTAAAATCTGAAGTTTTTAAACATGTTCACATATTCTCTCACATGTGTACAAAGAAAGAATTTGTCACCTTCCCTTTATGAACTTTCTTTCCTTTGTCGCCTGCTAAGCTTTAGTTTTATTTAGCGTTGCATTTTTGCTAAGAAAATTATTAAACAATCCAACCCAAAAATCCATGGCTAAGAAAAGACTTATTTTTCATATTGTGTATGAAAAACCATTTCACTTTGATTTGTTCAACAAACTTTTGTGGTGCCTTATACCTAATAGTCATATAGGAAATGTTTTCTTCAGTAGTTGCTCTTTAGATTTGCATTTACAGTAACCTAGAAAGCACCTAATTTACACACTTTTGCTATATGTTAGGAATACAGTTGATTACAAGGTGTTCTGTATTGTCTGAAAGAATTTTGTAGTTTTCATAATTTTCTGGAAGAGCATAAACTTTTGGTATTTCATATTAAGAGGATACTAACAGTCAATATATTGTTGTTCTCTCTTGCATACATTTTAAATGTAGCTGAAGAACTGTATTTTTTCAATTGTATTTGAAAACATAATTCTAAAATGCTAATTTGTAAAGTTTGAAAATGATGTGAAAACGCTAATTAAAGCTCAGCTTATGAGTCCTTCTCTGTTTCCACTAAAGAATAGTGTCTGATGGAGCCTGGAGTTTCCAATAAATTCATCACATGCTGCCTCCTTGTAGCTTCCCTTTAATTCTGCTCCATTACCGTTGCTCATACTGCTGATACCTTCCTCAATAATTCATTCCCACTCTCACTTTTTGCAATGTACGGCCGTCTTGGAGAGAGCTCAGTATGTTTCATCCCGTTAGCCTTTCCTCAGGAGTACAGCCACACGGTACCAGCCAGGCCCAGGACTTAGAGGTTCAACGTCAGAGAAAGTTGCCTCAGGTTGTCTGAAGCCAAGTTCCTTTTCTTCCCCAGCTCTCCACCCCCCTTCCGCCCAACAGGCCGTACCACCCTCTTAAACATAAATGCTGAATATATATATTTCTCTTCGGTATTCCAGCAGTTTTAGGATGTCAGGCTGCTACCTTCCTCCTTTTTCCCTTTGTCTTCTCCAAAGGCAAATCATGTCTTTGTAATTTTATTTCCCCGGGACCAGCTAGCATGCTCTATCTCTACTAGAAGTTTTGGGGAGACAGGCAGATCTTCTCCTGAAAGTAAAATTAAGGGGAGACAAACAACACTCCCAATGCAGAGGCAGGGAGGATCCTGGCTTTATTTGTCAGTAATGCATTTCCTGGCACTGTTGATCAAAGCAGTCGGTGGACTGTGTACTTAATATGAAAGAAACTCCATTTTGAAAACAATTTTTTGGAGGTTAATAATTTCTATAACATAAATATGAAATAAGGATATTTTCTTGCCAGGACTGTCTCAGTTTGAACACTATTTAAAGATGTGTAAGTAAAAAACTCCAGGATAAATTTTCATTGTTTAAGAGTTGCTTAGCAGTCATATTTCCTTAGTGGACTTATTCCTTATTTAAAACCCAAACTTCTTAGTACTCATGGACAATATTTGACAGAATAAGACAACAACATTTTAAAAATCTGCCTAATGGAATAATGTACAAATGCAGAAAATTTTATGCTAGTAAACATTTTATTTTATTTTATTAAAACTGTTGAGTTGATCTTTTACGTAGAATTCTACAAAACTTGGCTTTCCCTGGGAGCTGGCCATTTAAATTAAGTAGAAATAATTGGCTGTCATTTATAAGAGGTGTTTTGTGGGAGGCTATTTTTTTTTATGTTGTTTTTAAAGAAAGCTGGAAAGCAGATTTAAATCCTTTTATATTATTGCCTTTCTTTTCAGTTCTGAAATAATAATGTAACCTTAGTGAAAAAAAAATCAAGGTCTGCTATTTTACATTCTCTGATGTGTAGAAAGTGCTCCACAGAAAGTGAAAATTTAATTAAAACTGCAAATAAATCTAAGTACATTTAATACATGAACTAAATAGTTGTATTATGAAATAGCATAATACAACTGTATTGCTGTAATTACAGCATAATACTGTAATGCTTCTTTCCAGTTATCCTGTACCTGATGTAGATGAAGATTTATGAAACAGTCTGTAGATCTGATGTGAGTGTACTTAGCAGCTTGTAAAATCCTGTTACTTTTTAATGTAACTTTAAACAGAGGTTCACATACTTGATGTGAAACATCCCTACTTGAAATATTATTACCTGTTCATGTAAACATGATTTTTGTTCTTGTGAAATAATGTATGTGGTTTCAAAGGTCTCTTTTTTTTTTTTTTTATGATTTATATTAAATTTAAAAGCCCAGGCTCTGTATCACTGTATCCAAGGATATAATTCAGCTTTAGGTCAGCCTGGTGGTCACAGAAAGTGTATGAAAATAAAGCTTGCTGCAACAGTTATATTAATATATTATTATATGCGAGAATTTATGTACAAGTCAGTGCTTTCTGATATTGTTGCTCTGATTTTTTTAATGTTGCTGAAACAGTAATTCAAACACCATTCCTTTGTGTTTGAAGTTTTCTGTTAACTTTAGTGAAGAATATATACATATAATATATATATGTGTGTATAAATATGTAAATTCAAGCAAGAGCATTTTCTTGATATTTAAGCCAATTTTGTGTATGCATGACTTTACTGAACTTCAGTGGAGTTTAGAGCATTTATTCATATGTCTAAAATGTAACCATGCCGTGGCTACTAAAGGTGTCGTAATTATGTATTTCCTGTTTGAGGGTGTATTTGGAATGCTAATGTGTTAAACTACTATTTTGTGTTTAATGTCCTTTGGAAATGAATAGTAGTCTCTTTTGGACCTGATTAATTCTGTGCCTGCCTCCTCACTTTGCAGTCGCTGTAGAAAGGAATGATAAATTGTTCTCATTCTCACTTGGTAGTGTTTTCCATTCACTTTGCACAGGTGTAAATGACTACATGGGGACAAAGACAGTGACGAAGCAGGAACTGAGCTTAAAGTAGAAATGCGATTTTTCTGGTAGTTACAGTGCAGTTGAGCTAGATTGCCATATGTCCCTAAAAGCAAGATTTTGGCAGTTGTACTTAGATTTCCATATATTCTCCTGTCCTGCAGAAATTAGGGAATTAGACTTTGTGGCTCCATTTGGTCGATTAGCCGGCCCTGGGAGTGTATATGTAAGCTGTTGTCTGGATGAAATTCAGAGGTCACATCTGAAGGCTTGTCCTAAGCGCATTAAAAGAAACCCTGCTGTGTGCCTTTCCCCGGGTAACCAGGTGGGGCTTCCAGAAAGCTGCGCGGTGTGTATTTAAAAGCTTTTGGTAGTGACGATCACGGCTCCTTTGTGTGTGTGTATGTGTGTGTATTTATACGCATATATAAAGATACACATATATAAATGTCTAATGGAATAAAGATACGAAATGCACATAGAGAATTTTTGTACCTTCCTTGAATTAAGAATACGTAAGGCAAAGGAAACATGTCTTTAACCTGTGGAGCAGCTCATCCTAATTTGCGTTGTTCTAAAGCAATTACATGTTTTCCCTTCAAATGTTTAAAAATTAAGTCACTGGGGCCAAAACCAAATATTGAGAAGTGTTTCAGGAGGAAGGCTCAGCTGCTCCTTCCTGAGTTTATTTCTCTATTACCTTCTCCAATTTGTTCATCAAATGCAATGTCCTCTCCTTCCTCTCTTCCTTTCTTCCTCCCTGTACCTTCTGAGGGGGGGCTTCTCTGATTACTTCAGAATGGATTATTTTTTTTCTTCCAGCTGAGATCAGGATGTTGGATGCTGTCTTTGATGGTAAAGCATGTTGGGACATGGAAATACTGTCTTGGCTGCTGAGTGACAAGGGAGACAGCGGTGGGTGTGACAGCACAGTTGTGCAGTCAGAAAAGGTCTTTTGCATAGCTGCTAGCTAGAAGTTGAGCGTATGAGTCCCTGAACTCGAACCCACCTCTATTTGCTGAGCCATGTTATTCTAAAATAATTACAGTGTTGATTGCCTGTATTGGGGCTGCTCCAGTCTGCCTTTCCTGGCTTTGATCCAGGATTATCCCTTGGCTTCGCTGGCCATTCAGGCTTAATTTTGTAATTAAAATAGAGAGTCCCCAAACCCTTCTGAAATTGCTGTTGGACCCCAAAGATGATCCGTGTGCCACGCTATGTCGGTGGGGCCCTGGGGTACCCCTTTGTGGGGCAGCCCGTATGTCAGACGTGGGCTGGCAGCGGGCTTGGCAGCGGCGCAGGGCTGCTGTCCCGGCAGCCTGGGGCAGCCATGGGGATGGGGATGGGGACAGCCCGGCTGTGCTTACCGCCGCAGTCTGTAACAGGATGCTGCCAGCTCCTCACCCCCAGCTCCATCTCCAGGGCATCTCACCAGCTCCCTGCTGTGCGTTGCAAAGGCGCTGCCAGAAAGCCATATTCCTTATGAAATCCCGTTTTACAGCTCTCTCATTAGAGAGAAAGAGGGACTTGGCTCTAAAAGGTTAACATTTATAGATGCCCCTGTATGGCTTGTGTTGAGTTTGTAATGGCTTTGCAGGAGCTTTGAATAGCTCCACTTGATATCTGTTGTACTGAAGATTTCACCTAATTGGGACAACTGGTAGATCTGTAGCTGGCCCAATTAAGTGGTCATATAGTGTCATGAAGATAATAAAAGAGATAATATTGTTCTGAATAAAAATATCAGAGTAGAAATGCCTCCGTGCATTTAATCTGTTATGATCCTTATTTCTTCTTTTAATCTTTATTTGGATACACTCTCTATTAAAAAACTACAGAGCAGAATTTCACCACCTAGTGAAAGCATCAGTTTTCACTGTCCAGCTGTATCCTCAGTACGTGTAATTCAATAACGCCTTGATCAAGCAGCTGTCCTAGCTACTCACTATTACTGTGCAATATCTTCTCCTGGTTAGATGTTGCAATAGAATCACCATCTAAATGAAGGACAACATAATTAAGTGGAGTGTTGGGTAGTATCAGAGGCAGACGCTTTCTTTTCTGGAGGGGGAGCTACTTTACCAGAGCTGTATATTTCAGTTGTCGGTAATCATAACAGCAACCAAAAGTTATAACTTTATTCCAGGCTATTAAGTAATTAAAGCACCTATTAAAAAGATTCTCTTAACACTAAGGAAGTGTCTGTGTTTGTAACCAGCCGTTCAATGTCCTTTTTCTTCTCTTTGAACTTATAGAGAAGAGGAGCTTATGCATCAACCACCCCCCCCCCCCCACACACAAAAACAAACCACANAAACCAAAGCCAAAGCACAAAACACAAAACAGGTAGACTAAACTGTTGTTTAGACTAAACTGTTTCTAAACAGTGCTAAAGAGGTCAGGGTTTCTACCCTAACACATTGCAGGTACACATAAAACTCTGATAACCAAAAATGAGTGAAAGAAAGGGCAGTCCTTTAATTAGAGCACAAACGCACCATTCATTCACTGAGAGACCTTGACCCACTACTCTGCCTTCTTATTATGAGCTTCATACCTTGGTCCTCTTGAGGGCTCCTGGAGTGTTCAACAGCCTCACTTCTGCTGGTGGTCTCTTAAGAGCCGTGCTGCCACTGTGACTTGAATGTGAATCAAAACAAAGATCTTTTCCCAAGAAAGGCTTTATATTTTCATTAAAACTTCAAGCTTTTAATTAGGGTGAATCCCTATTAACTCAATCTGTTGGTTGCATATGCAATGCCTAGCTACCACTAATTATACTGCCAGAAAAGATGGAGTTGCTTTTCCATACTATAGTGCCAGTAGGTAACTGGTAATATTCTAACATCAAACAACTAACAGTTTAACAAAAAATAGTTGGCGGTGGAGTATGTTGGACTGCCAGATCTGTAAGATAAAATCCAGAAAGCAATACTGAGAAAATCGGTATGGCACGGGCAATAACACATGGGTTTTCCCATGCTGTGCTTCACCCTCACAGTGGCAAGTCTCTGTCTAGGGGTGAAATGATAAAGCAGTACGACAACTGAATTAAAAGCAAAAATACTATGGCACTCTGCAGGGAAAGGAGGGCAGAAATATGTGCCCTGAGATTTAATATTATATATAGTATTTATTGTAGTATAATATACTCTCTCTGAACTAAGGGCCTCGCACATCAGGCTAAGTGTCATGCTTCTTGGCGTCCTTTCTTTGTCCTCAGAAACACTGTGTTCTTGGCTAACATAATGACCCAGCTTCAAAAAGAAGGGTAAGTGGTATTCCTGAGTCCAGTCTCAGTTTCCAGCAGTGGTTAGTCTAGCAATTGGGATGTTCTCTTAGGAAACTGAAATTGTGGGTTGTGTATTCCTCAGATTGCATTGAATTCAGATTTCCAGTTTCCTGGGCAGTTGACCGAACAACTAGACTATACTACTAAAAATAAAGCATCCTCCAGCCTTGACATTCATATCATCACTAATAATTTGCTAGGAGGACACTTCACAAAGGTGTAGGACGTTAACAAAGTTTAACGCTTATGCTACAAAAATTCAGAGTAAAAATAAGAGCAGAATCAGCCCCTAGAATAACTAAACAAAAATTGTAGTGGATTTCCCATTACTGGAAACTTTAAAACTGACATTGGATGTTTTTCTAAAAAGCATGCTCCAGGTCTATCACAGCTATTGAGATTTAAAGCAATAATTAATTCAGGGAAGTCCCATGACCTGTCAGATTAGATGATCACAATGGTCACTTCTGGCTTTAAAATCTATGGAGTTCCTGGCTTCTGTGCTGTGAATGCCAATGAGACTGCCAATTAGTGTGCTTTTTATTTTTGATGTGGACACGTGTTCACTGGGAGCTAGGCTGAGACCACCAAATTAATTTTTAAGTCATTAAAATGCTTCATTCCCTGAATAATGATTGTCACAAAACACAATCAGAATGTAAAAGAAAGCATCTTTTTTTTGGAACAAAAAAAAATAGCATGAAGAAGTAGTATAAATATAATGCATCTTTTTTTATCATCTCGTTCTTTCCCATCACTGAATGCCATATATAACGTGTCTAATCATTCATTTCATTGTTATTTTTATTCCTTAGAGTAGAAAGAACATCACTATAAGACAGTGCTTGGTGTGGAAGGTTTTAATGCCAAAGCTGAGGACTACATATCTAAGTAGTGGTTGATCCCTGATCTCGTGGGAGAGAGGATGTCTATTAAAAAGGCAGAGACAAATATGAATAGTTAATCATCTTTAGTCTTGATTTTTTTCTTCATTTCAGGTGCATATGTTTTCGCTTTCACTAAAATCAGTGCACCCGTAACTGCTTTATAAATTAATGGCAGGTCTTTCATTTAAATAAAAAGCCACGAAATACAGCTACATTTTGGATTTAAAGAAGACAAAAAGGGGAAATGGCTTCGAAGTAAATGGAGGCTTTACATATTAATTAACATGCATGTTTAAAAACATGAGATCAGTGAGTGTATTATATGCCTCTGTTGGGGCAAGCATGGCTCGTTAGCAAGCAGTGAAGGTGGCATCGTACCTCAGGTGCAGCACAGGGTTATGAGCTTTCTCTGCACATTTGTTTTTATTTTACTTATACCAGAGAGTGCTGGTGTGTTTGATCCCGGGAGGGATTCACAGCAGCATTTCAATTCCCATGGGGTGGAGTTTCTTATAACGAGCCCTGAGATGCTAAGGTGAAAAGTTCGATCCTGTGCCAAAATGAAATAAAGTTAATACTATTCTTTTCACAGTAAGATAGGGGCATTATTGCAAGATCTAATTTTACAGTCCTTCCTTTGATTACTTGTTTTACTGTTTCTGTCTGTGTGTTCAATGTCCTGTAAACAGCACAGTAGAAAGGCCATATTAAATGAGAATATTGGGTTCTCTAGATTTGGTGGCATTTTATACTCTGACACGGTACTTTGCAGTGTTAGTTTTCCTGTTTATTTGTAAGTGGGTGCTGTCTCTAGGGCTCAATTTCTGCAATGCAATCTCTCCTCTTTAATGAAGTCTAATATTATTGAGAGACCAGAGAAATAAAGAGCACTTGTGATGGTCTTGCACTTGGGAAACTCCAGCTTGCAATACGCTTGCTCCTCGAAGCCTGTTGCCATTCAGAGTACTAAAATTGAATTTGCAATTACTGACTAAGAAAAGCATCCCTGGTATTTTTAAAATGATGCCCCCTTAGAATAATGGGGCCATTCACTTTTGTTTCATGTTGAACTGGTTTCTGAGGGACCTTCAAGAAATGAGATAGCTATTTCCCTGTTACCAACCATCTGAACTGGGAGTAAGAAAGGGGAAAAGTCTATGCTTTCAGTCAAAGACATTTCCAAATATACCATTGGCAGCTTGTCTTTTCTCAGTGCTAGATTCTAAAAATGCAGAGGAGGAAAAGGCCAACAGTCTGGACTGTGTTGGGATGCTGCTCGGAAGAAGCTCATTTGCCTCAGTTTGCAAAATCTCTGCTGTGGAGTCACTGTGAGACACTGATCTCACTGCAGAAATCCCAATATGAAATCCTACTGCATACCTTAGGAGGACTACCTTAATCAAAGCTTCTCAGTGTTTTTATCCCAGGGCTACGTCTGTTGTCCAGGGAAAAGAAAAATGGGATGACCTTGTGCAACATTACTGCAAGATGTTTCATTTTCATTTGAGTTGAAAACAGCTATTTTAAATGTTCATTTATTTCTTCCAGTATTGTTTTCTTTACCTGCTCACATGTTTGTGAATGGTGTAGAGGAATTTTGCTTTGTTTTCAATTTTTTTTTGAAGATCACTTTCTGGTGTCTTATAAACCGCCAATTGCCCACAGACTGCTCTAAGAAGTATTTATTAAGGTGATCATAATTCTTTTTCGTTCAAGCAATTAACCCTCATCCTTGAAAAAAAAACCTGCAAGACTCTGGTGCCTAGACTTTTGCACTACAGTAGCAGCTAACCCACTGCCAGTTCACAGGGCTACACAAGAACGCTCTTTGTGCAGAGAAATCGTTACATGTGATACCAGTCCATAGGTGATCTCCCTTTTGTCCAGACTTTGACGACAGAAAGAAAGACATGGCTGAAATATATCTATTGTATTGAAGTATATTTATTGTACTCACCTTACTTGGTGGATGCCAGTAGCATTCAGGAACAGACTTTGCATAGCCAGTTAAGACTGGAATTTGTACAAACTTTCATATTTACATGACTATGTCATCTCATGTGTAAGCTCTTTTACATTCCTCTCTAAAACAGAGAACTTGGCCATACTGGGGGGTTTTGTTCCCACTACAGACAGTGAGATGGGGACAAACAGTCTTCCGCCAGGTTCACTTCACAGATGGGGTAATTTCTGTGAATGAATCATTTATTCATAGAAACATTGTTTCTTAGCTGATTAAGCCTATTTTTGCTTCCATACAGAGATGATTGGTTAAGTCCAGCAGTGTCTCTTTCTAATACCAGATGTTTTGCTCTTTGTAAAAGTGTTTTGGGGATCACATGAATCATTCAGTTTTCTAATCCACCCGAAAATAGTCCAGCAGTGATGCCATTGTGCTCAGTCTCATTTTCCAAGGTGAAAAATCCCTTATTGACCTATGGATTTTATTTTTTTCATAGGCTCACAAAATAATTTAGGTTAGATAAGCTCTGTGTATGTTGTCTAGCCCAACTTCCTAGTTAAACCAGGGAAAACATCGAATTCAGATGAGGGCCTTGTCCATGTGAGTCTTGCAAATGCCAGTGATGGGAATTCTGCAGCCTTCCTGGGAAACATGTTCCAGTGCTCTATCTCTCCTTGTGCAATTATTTTTTCCTTATGTCCACCTGGATTTTTCCTTGTGGCAGCTGTGACTGTTTCCTCTTGCCCTTTCTCTGTGCACCTGCAAGAAAGGTCTGGCTCTGTTTGCTTCGTGTTGTGGTGAGTTGGTACTGAGGTACTGTATGACCACTTTACATTTTGCTGTTTTTTACTTACTATGTTGATAACAATAGTGGTCTCTGCCTTTTTCTTTTCCTCTGGTGTCATTTTCTTGGTGAGCAATTACAGCAAGAATATACGTGTGTAAGACCCCTAATATGCCTTCATGATTACCTTTATATTTTTTATGTATTCCACTAATTTATTATGAAAAATTTGCACATAATTTAAAGTACATTCATCAAAAATAAATGAACATGGTGGATTTTATGAAACATTAGCATGGCTTCTTTTGCTTGTTCACTTAGCAATTTGCAAAATGTAGTAATTTCCAGAAGCCTTTCCAGTTTTCATTAGCTCAAATCAGCAAGGTAAGGCTGTTGCATTATTTGTTTGTTAAAATATTCAGAGCCAAAACCTGCCATTACCTTTACCTTGATGTCTCCAAGATACTTTATTATTAATTACACTGAGAAAACAACAGCAGAAGTAGCTTAATGGTATGGGTTACCAAAGATGTAACATGGCAAAGTTTGATGGGCCACATCAGGTAAAGTTTAGTAATGGAACAGATCATAATAAAATATATGAAAAAAACCCACTTTCAGTGAAATAACTACTTTGAGTAAAAATAAATTGATGGGAGTATTGTCTAGCAAATGAACACTTCCTCTTGAACATGGGTTGATATCCTTCACACACTTGACAGGTAAAAAGTTTTAATCAATCTGCTTTATACATGTACATGCACACACTTTGACTGTCCAGAGTTGTACGAATGTGCGTGCATAAGAATATGTATCTCTATAAAAAACAAATCTTTTCAATATTGTCAGAGATTCACTTGTGCACAGATTCTGTGAAAACCTTGGTGTCAGCTCAAAGAATTATGAAATTTCTTTTGAGCACTTATGACGTGGTTTCACTAATGTTCTGGAGTGGTATGTCTGGTCTGTTGCAAGGGATGGAAGACCGATCATATTGCCCGTATGGATTCTCCATTTCCATTTCAGCTGTTCGTAACTACTTTTTCTTTAGAGAACTGATCCAGGTTCTGAATGTCATTTCTGTAATAATTTCAATCTCTTGAGATAAAGTGTGATAATCTTGTTTGAAATCCCCATCTGGCAACTGACCAGTTCTCCAAATGCTTGTTTCTTTTGTCTGAAGAGTGTGCAATACTGAAATACACCAATCTGACTTGCCTAGGTTAGACCATTCTAGTGAAAATAAATCAGAATATTTGTCTGCTTACCCCAGATGAAGGAACACCCCATATTAAAAAATGTATTTGTTCTTTGGCAGTACTTGATATATAAGTCTAAAATACAGAAGCAAAAAACTATTGCTACCCACAAATAGAAATGGAAATACAGCGACTCCTTTATTCTGCACAAACTCATGGACCCCATCACATGCATAGTGGGTTGTGAAGAAAATACTTCTAATACAAAGAAATAACACAACTCAATAAAACAACAAAAAAATTTAACCTATGGCCAGCTGGTATTTTTCTAGCCAATTCACTTTTCATTGCAGTAAACTGTAGGTACAATATCTGTGGCTCTGAGATCACGTTTAAGCAGTCCTGAAGCATTCTGGTGTTCTCGAGCAGCCAGTTATTTGGGCATTGGAGAGAATTTAGCCATTTTATGAACATAATTGTTGACATTACTAAAGAAGTCTTTTAACCCCCAATAGGCCTAGAAAATTGACACCACTTGTTCTGCTGCAGCATCAAAGCTGGCAATTTGAATTTTATGCACATGATGAAAAAGTGCAAAGTACAAAGACCTTATCTGGTAGTTAAGATTAGAAAGTCCCAGAGCCAGACTCTGTCCTAATTTGGCCACGTTTTTCTCATGGTATTAATGGCAGACTAATTCTTTGTCCCACGAGACCTATCTGTGAAAAGTTAATATTTGTGTCCCTCTCTATTTGTCTGTAGAAACAGCAGACTTTTCTCATCAAGTGCTCTGTGTTTCACCACCTAGTACAAGTCCTACTCAAATACAAATTGTACTAGTAATTAAAGGGGACAAGCCATTTCCTGCTTGTTTCTGATCCACACAAATCCACACATCTGAAAACAGTTGGACTACTCATGGGATTGTCTTTCTGCCTAGAAGCAGAAAAAGTTGTTCTAAGCAGAGAAGACAATACATTTTTGATTAGAGGATACCCATCAGGTTGCAGTAGGCTAATTTAATAGCACCCACCTGGAAGGCATTAACTTTAATCTGAGATGCATCAGGAAGATGGGCTAATGACAATTTACCATTTATAAAAGTATTTACAGTCCCCAAGTAAATATAAGTATTTAAAGCCAGCAAATAAATGCATCCAGGAAAACCACGTTCCCACACATACCAATAAACAGCAGAAGTTCTGTTCCACGGGCAGTGCTGGCTCCCCAGGTATCCACTTATTCTACCAATAGCTTGAAAGAAAATTACAGCAACGTGATTAGTGAATTCATTAGATTCAGATGAGAGAAATATTCTGCTTGCTGCATTTGTAATGTTCTACTTTAGCACTGGGTTGCAGTGGTCTCAGAAGCCTCCAATCATCCTAATACCCTCCCTCAACTTTGCAACATAACCTGATAAAAGATAATTTGGGCTTATTTTTTACGTCTGTATCTTCTCAGTGGAGCTGGCAGCAAGTATGAGTACATGTCGCTGATGTGATTTAGTTCAGCTAAGAGGATCCTCAGATCCACCCCCTCTCCCTGTTCAGGAATTTCCACTGCACTCCCCCTTTGCTCTCCCCATCCCCTCCCAGCACCTTCCACAAGCTGTTCTGTCACTCCTGCTGTCTTGCAAACTCCAACTATCCAGACATTGTAGAACAACTGAAGGGGGCTTTGATGTAACAAAAATGGGTGCTCACGGTCCATTGGCACAGGAAAATTTCAGTTTTTTGAGTTGCAGGCCATACTGTCTGGAAAGGTTAAAGAATCTTGCAGTGGTATCCTTCCTGTGGGGTTGACAGGGGAAAAAAAAAAAACCCTGTCTGTGGAGGATCTGAGTGGGTCCCTTCTTTCTTTAAATGGAATTTTCAGTTTCCCTGTCAGCTGTCAAAGATTTGGAGACAGATAAACTAACTAGGATGCCATTCAGATCTTGCATTATTTTGTCCTCTGAGACCTCTTCTGTAAGAGGAACAATTGATTTCTGTTATAACATGGTCAGGCAAACCGGTAGCTGTGTGCTTACAATTCCCTCCCATGGCTAATCCACAGCAGCTCTTCAGAAATGAATAACCAGACCAAATGTGCTCTTGTTGCTAATGGCGATAGTGGGATAACTGAAATTCAGAATGAGATTTTTCTACTATAGGAAGGGGAGGCAGTAGTAAAGAAAAGCCAGTTAAAACATGAGTCATGGGGTTATTGAAGCAGATTTCCAGCTTTTACCGGTCATCCTGGAGATACTTTGCAAAAGCTGTTTATTACCACATTTACAAGAGGAACAGATATTGTGCTTTCCTGTACAGCACTTTAAAATGGCGTCATAAGCACAGTCCTTTGTGCTGGATAAAGTGGCAAATTTGAAGCCTTTCAGGCTTCTCACATAGAGGGATGAAGCAGCCCAACATTGCAGTTCCCCCTGGATGGGCAGGGAACTCCCCATCACAGGCACGATTGCTCGCCAAGAAAGCCGTCTCTCATGTTTTACCTAGTAGCTGAATTGGGAATGTGGAAATCCCTAACTTCATTTGGGTCAGCAGGGCACGTGGCAGGAGGAGAGTGCTTTGCAGAATATTCATTAAGGGAAGAGACGTCTTCTGTATCAGACTGAGTTAGAAACTATTCAATAAAGAATACAAATATGGGATAATTCAATCAGTGTGTTAATGGTCCCACCTATCTACGGTGATGAAATGATCTCTTGCTGTATTTCATGTCATATGTGAATTTGCTGGTCTAAGTTTAGCTTCTAATGGACCACTTCTGACCGTTCAGATGAGCAAATGTCTTCAAAAGAGGCCTGTAGTTGTAAAATGAGTGCATCTTGCTGGTCAAAATCCAGATTCAGTGTGCCATTTACCATCAGAGATGCTATTCGGTATTTATTTCTGCACTTAAAATATTGAAGAGAGGGGCTGTTTTGTAAGATGAGATAGCTCTTACTCCTGTTGTTAAACAGATTGGGATTGTGGAATAACTGGATAGCTTTCAAGAACGCAGAAGAGGTTTCAGAACTGTTTTTTTTTTTATGTCTTCTTATAAGCTCTCTTTATAAAGACTTCTCTTGCGCCTGTGGAAGTCAATGGAGATTTCACTTGGAATGGGTTTAAACCCTTTGTATTTGCAAACCTCAGATGCACTTTCAGCACAGAACAGACAGGCAAACAACTCAGTATTTGTCCACAGTATGAAGAGAGCACTGAAGTCAAAACATCATTGTCAGTATATAATGGGGGCTCTGTAGTACTGCTGCACGTAACTCTTTTTGCTCAAAGGCAATGAACTCAACAATCTGCAGCGCTTTAGAAAATGAGATCGATTTGTAAAACTTTCTGTGAAAGTACTTATCAAAATTTCAAAACATATTTACCACTTCAACTTGTTTACTGCCTCAAGTAGGGAGGGGGAGCATCTATTTCTCTGTAAAGTGGTTATTATTGTTTCTCAGAAGGACTGTAATTCTGATGCAGTGCAAATCTTTTCACTTTTTGCTGTATCCAGTTTGGGCCTGACCACACAACCTTTATTCATGTGGGTCAAGCATTTCGGAAGAAAAATTGCCTTTAAGTTGAACTAGATGAGAAGAGAGGTAATTAGGAATGCCATATTGACAGGGCAGACTCCCTAACACCACCCCTTGGGAAAGACTTACAAAGCACCCCAGCAGTGAGAGAGAAGCCCGGTGACCAGCTGGTTGTGCTGAGAAAGTCTGCAGTAGTCGGCCTGGGGAGGGGAAGGAGAAGTCGAGGGAAGTCCTACGCTCACGGTTGAAGTAGAGGAAATCCCTTCTTTAGAAGACTGCTCCACTGGTTTGTCAGGGAAAGCGGTTGATACCTGTGAAGCTCTGGTAAAGAAGGAGTGGGTTATGCTGCAGGCTGGCTGGTTTGGTGGGTGCTAGACTTACTTTGTGCTTTCTGAAGTGGGGTAAGACTGAGATAATACGGAGAGGGACTGACAACAGTCTGGTGACCTGCACAGCGAGGAGGGAAAACATTCTTAAGTGGCTGGGACAAGGATGCTACTGATAGGATAACCAAGATGCTGCTGGACTGCCACCAAAGGGCGCCTTCATAAGGGGCAGGTGTCCAGGCTTTTTAATCATCTCCTCTACCTTTTAAGGGCAAATGTTCATAACATACATGTTTTGAAAGAATGGATTGAGATTTCTCTGTTCTTTTTGCAAATGAAGCATATTTTAATCTGAAAAATAATATTTTACTATTTCTTCTATCATTTATTTCTCATATATGTCAAAGCACTGGGTCAAAAGCAGATTTTTATAGGCTGATTTTTCTGAGGAACATATTTTCTTATATGTTCTTATATGTTCTTATATTATTTTCAAACATTCTAGTCCATTTTTGAATCATGTATGACTTACTGGATTAAAAATGGATGCCTCCAGGAAAACGTCACAAAATATTTTTCTTTATACAGTTCTGTATACCTACCATCTTGGATCTTTTACTGTCACGGTTTCATCACAGGGGAGCATCTGAATGAAAACACTTTGCTTTTTAAGAGTTCATCAGTTTCTGTGACTAATTCCCTGTTGTTTACAGCGTCAAATGTAGTTCTAGTAAAATGATTGTCATCACAGAGAAATATGACTTCATCTGGGTAATCAGCAGCAGAAGAGACAGATGAACTTCTGAGAAGCAAAGATGTTGCTTTTTATGTCAATGTGTCAAAATGGGAGAAAGATAAAATATAGGCCATTTGGCAGAACTCCTTCTAAACGGAATGTTTTCCAAAGTTTTCTGTGAGCATTCAGCTGCTCCAGAACAGGTGTGTTCATTTCATGAAAGCTTTATTGAATTTGAGTCAGATTTTAACAAATCTGATGACTGCCAGCTCTTCAGAGCTTCCCTGAAGTGGATTTTGCTCCCTTAAGTCATGACTTTATTTCCCAAGGATTTCTTAATCAATGCTTCAGCTCAAATTTTCTGAATAATTCCTTTGCAGCTTGCTGTAGGGAACCTTGAATAAACAAATCTGTAATGCATAAATGTTCTGTTAATTCCAATTTTTGTATTATGTAATTAGATGGAAAATTAATAAGCAGACAAGATTAAGAATTAGGTGATGACTATATTGTATTTCCACAGTGAGCAGAAATAGATAGGAATAACATGTCAGTTCTGCAATCTCCCCTCTGCTGATCTACCTCTGTTCTGTGCTGTGTACATGCTGATGCTTTGCTTTGCTCAGTGTTAGAATTCTTTATGCCTTTCTCTCCTTTTGCTTCCGCACTATTTATTCCTTTGATATCATCAAATCCCAGCTCTCCAGATATTGTGTGTGCTGATCAATGCCGTCTTCTTTTTCCAATATGCAAAACAAATCCACCACACCACTGCCCTCCCCTCCTTCCCTCAGGGTCTTCAGATCACAGAATCACAGAATCACAGAATAGTCAGGGTTGGAAGGGACCTCTGGAGATCATCTAGTCCAACCCCCCCGCCAGAGCAGGGTCACCTACAACAGGTTGCACAGGACAGCGTCCAGGCGGGTTTTGAATGTCTCCAAAGTGGGAGACTCCACAACCTCTCTGGGCAGCGTGTTCCAGTGCTCCACCACCCTCAAAGTAAAGAAGTTCCTCCTCATGTTAAGATAGAACTTCCTGTGTTCAAGCTTGTGCCCATTACCCCTCGTCTTATCAATGGGCACCACTGAAAAAAGACTGCTCCCATCCCCCTGGCATCCTCCCTTCAAGTATTTGAAAGCATTAACAAGATCCCCCCTCAATCTTCTTTTCTCCAGACTAAAGAGACCCAAATCCCTCAGCCTCTCCTCATATGAAAGATGTTCCAATCCCCTAATCATCTTTGTAGCCCTTTGCTGGACCCTCTCCAGCAGATCCCTGTCCTTCTTGAACT
The DNA here is from genome assembly GCA_013398815.1 of Ibidorhyncha struthersii. Taxonomy (NCBI): domain Eukaryota; kingdom Metazoa; phylum Chordata; class Aves; order Charadriiformes; family Charadriidae; genus Ibidorhyncha; species Ibidorhyncha struthersii. The sequence continues at coordinate 79,879 of VZSZ01009986.1, forward strand.
GGGGCGCTGCCTTTTTGCCTTGCGTGGCACTGGCTTTGTGCCCCTCTTGCAGCTTCAATGCCATCATTTTAGGAATGGGAACAACCTCTGAAACAGTCCACCTGTCTTCAAACTCTACCAACCCTCCACCACTGCTTCATGCCATCCACAAATGCCTCTCTGTCTCTCATCTAGTCGCTTTCTTTCCCTCCCTCCCTCCCACGGTGACCATTCAGCTCTGATATGCCTCTCACAAATGATGCGAGCACAGAGAGGGAAGGAGGGTACAGCGTCCCAGTGTCCCAGTTCTGGCATGCTGAGTCCATATTGGTGTGCACGCTCTCCTTGGGGCAGGAATGCTCTTTGGTGCTTGTTGGTGGCACCTTTCTTCTGCACTGACCTGCAACTTTGCACAACTTGTCTGGGTGGCCCCAACAGGTTCAACTCGCTAAAGCATCCTGTAGTGCAGAATGTGGCATCATTAAATGAAGGAAGTGATGACCAGGATGACCTGGACTGATGGTGTATGTACTTGGTATTTAAATGCTTGTCATGTCATGATCAGGAAGCCAGTTTAAATTCAGCATTTATAATAGTGATTGGAGTGTGGAGTATTTTAGCCAAACTATCTCAGGCTACTTAGTATCCTTGAAAAGAAATGCAGTGTTTTGGTCCAAGAAAGAAGCCTTCAATTAAAAATAATCATAATTGCAGTTTGTATTAACCTGAGCTCTTGCAACCTGTCTTAACAGAGAGATGAAACGGCAATTGCTTCCTCCTTGACCAGGTTGAGCTATGATGATATTGTAAGCAAGTTTCTTTACCTTCAACAGACTAATGTCAGGATTCAGTATTTAGTCATGCTCTTAAGTGACAAAAAGTGCCTCTAAAAGGGTATCTCCTGGGTATCTTGTACCAATAAAAAATTTGGAAGGGCCCAAGTATTGCTGTGTTGTGTTCAGCTGACCCCACTCTGCATTTTTCCATATAAATTGCTGAACGTGACTGTGGACCAGTAGAGGAGTGTGTTATTTTGCAGGCAGAGCTGAGACAAATATGGAGCAGAAATCGAGCAAGCACAGGAGATTTCCTCAACCAGTCTTTTTAAACATATGAGATGCATAGTAAATTCTGTGAATGGAGCTATGGCGCTGTGGAGAGGCTAAAATCCGCATGAGGCATCAATGTAATTTTTACTGGCAGGAGAAGAATTTGATCACTAAGTGACATGCCAGCCATATGACAGCACTTAAACAGTTCCTGTCAATCACCTGCTATGTGTCAGTACCCTTATTTATCCTTTCAGGGCATATATCCATTTACATTATCGTCATCTGAAAGAGAGAGCAGCATTACTGAAAATAAAAGCCCATGCTGGTAACCAAGAGAAAGGGAAACAAAAGATATGTATCACTCTAGCATATGCATGTCATGGTACGGATTTCTGGTATCGCTTACAGGAGATGTTATTTAGGGAAAAAAACCCTGAAAATATATTCTAAAATTTAGGTGGGAAACAGTAAGAAATAGAAGAGACAGATGTGCACTAGAACTTGAGGTATCACTCCCTGACTATTCCAGCCTTATATAGGCTAATATCCTCATATATGGAGATATCTTTCCAAGCCATTTGCTCGATTTTCAACTGTAACCCCAATCCAGCGAATAACTTAAACATATGCATAATCTCAAACATGTACTGTTAAGAGATTAGAAAGCAATTATAGCTTGTCAAACCTCCTCAGACATGGCCAAATCCCTTCTCTTCATCACAGTCCTCTAAAAATAACCGCATCTAACCAGAGCAGAGCTTCAAAAGCACCGTACCCCAGTTTTGTGCAGGGGTGAGATCTGCGTGGGTGCTCATCCCTATCCCCCACATACATTTCTTTCCTCGGGAAGGACACTGGTGTGTATAGGCCAGGTGACAGTGGCAGCATACATTGAATAATCAGGACGCCAGGATCTTAAGAAGTGTACCTGGAGATTGGTCAGATCTCTGGGCAAAACTGGCTAAAAAAAGAGACATGCTTCCAAAAAGCTATTACCTGAGTCTTTCTTCAAGAGAGAAAAATGACATTTACATATGACGGAGAGTACTGAACTGTCTATTTTGAAAGACAGTATTAGATGAAAATTTGGACATTTTCTCTGTCCTGAGAAGAACAGTGAAAATAGGACAGCAACTTGTTTGAATTCCCTTATCCCTCCTATTTTTTTTGAGATTGCTTAAATCAGTCATACTGAATTCATACACCTAGAGTTTAATATGTCCCTTTTCTCCCTGTCTGCAGGCATGTTTTGTACAGAAAAAAAAGAAAAAAAAAAGTGTATGAGAAAGTCAGTTCCTGTGTGCTTTACCAGTGTGTTGCTGTACAGCATTTTTTTTTTTGAGAAGATGAAGGTGCTGGGGGACACACAACTATCTGTAAAACAAGCTGTTTGAAGGCGTGATTGACACTCTTGAGTGGCTTTATGTATTGCTCCTTACGATGTTACTGAAAGGCTTCAGCAGCACAAGCCTTCATTCAAATAGTAGGCAGGTAGCTAAAATTGCTTACCAGTGGGTCACCAAATAGATGCAGAACATTGTGGCCTCATTTATTAATTTCTGGTGTAAAAAATACAGCAAATGAGCTGCACAACCTTTACTGAGCAACCAAATGAATCATAGGAACAAAGCTGTTTGTAGCAAATGAGGAAAGGTCATTTGACTCACTCAAGCTCATTAGTCCTATTTAATATTGCCCTTATCCAGCACTGAGTAGATAGTTGCATGGCCTTGCCTCCAATACTTCATCCCCCAGACCATGCCTTACAACGCAGTTTATCCTCAGTAGGTTCCTTTGGAAAACAAGCAAAAAACCCCAAACAATGAGAGAGTTTATTAAAAAAAAAATAATCTCAGTTACTTATGTTCTCTTCAGGTTTGCACAGTCGTTTCTGTTAGGGTGAAAGTGGTAACCTGAGGCTATTTATTGTTGTTCCGAAACAGTGTTGTTTTTTAAGACATCAAGTTAGAAAAGTGTAGTTGGAAACACAGATATAGAAAACCTAGGTAATGAAAGCAGGATGTTAAATGGTGAAACAGTTGAAGACCTCATCATGTTGGCAATTTGATATGTGTTAAAAGTGTTACGTATTCTTGAGTGGAGCATCATCAAGCAGCTGACTACTCACTTGGAGAGTCTAAGTCTTTGGTTGGAAAGAAAATCTGGGGAGTTTGTTGACTTGCTTGGTGAAGGGCTGCTTCTCTGATTTAAGCAGCCCTTGCTGTGCAGAATTGACTCCCACTTCACTGAGAGCACAGAGAGAAACAGCAATATGAAGCAGGAGCTGCCAGTCGCTTGGAGACAGAACAGCTATGGGGGTGCTACTGTTTAGAAGAGTGATTTTGAAAAGCATTTTATGTCGGTCCAGCCAGGGAGAGATGTAGGTTGAGGTGAGGAAAGAAAAGGAGGGAGGGTCCTGTTCAGAGCAGAAGTGGCATCTGCAGTGAACCAAATTGCTCCACTGTTATCTGTGATAAAACATTCCTTGATGTCAAAGGGAGCAGAGATAGAGAAGGACACTGAACACTGCTATCTCGTTATCACTTCTCAGGTCAGTTGTTGCTTGAAATCTGTAGCTTGTGATAAGGAATTCCAGCAGAAACTAACAGGTGAGACCAACAACTAAATCACACAGTAATGTGGAAAAAAAGGTGAACTGCAAAGCGAGAAACCAGTGACTCTTGCAGGAAGTGCACCTGCTTTTCAGCAAGCTCGCACTGATGTCTGTGAACCTCTTTCTCCGGCTACTGCTAAGAACTCAGCTACTACTGACTCTCAGGTCATTTATTAAATCTGACTTTTGGTATTCAGCTGAAGGGTGTGCTGAACTTTGGAAAGCAGCAAGAAGCATGTTGTAAGGTACATACCGCACGCTGCTTCTGGTGAGTCATCAGGTCACTAAACCATAGTGCTAGATCTTGCCTTTTATACATTGGCAACCTGAATTCTAAACAACAGTCTACCAGTATGAACAGTTAAGGCCAAAATTTCCAAATGTAGTTGCCTGAAATAAAGCACTAAGAGAGGGTGAACTGCCTCAGCATTTTCTAATTTGTTGGTTTTTACTACTTAGCAGTAAACATCCAGAAACAGTCTCGGAAACAGAGATGGAAAGTGGAATTATGTCACTAGAAGAGAACGGCTGTACTAGATCAAACCAAAGGTCCATCTAGTCCCCATCCTGCCTCTAATGCTCAATGAATGAGTAAGAAGAGGTCAAGCATATAAGATACTTCCTCCTAATGGGTTCCTAGCTTCCATCTGCTTTCAGCTCTTGGAACTTCCCAAGGGAAATCCTTTATCCTTTTTCTTGTCCACTTAGGTTGCAAGCCCTTAGGTTGGGTTTTATAACTGTGCAGTTACCAGCACTGTGGTGTCACGTGTGAATACACTAGACATACATATAGGGTGTGTGTCTGTGTGTGTGTGTACACACACGCATTGTAAGAAGCACTGGTTTCACTTTTCCTGAGATGAAACCTGTGGAACTTCACAGAGCCAGTGAGGTGGCATTGCTCAAACCAGAACAAAACAATAGAAATCTTGCTCTGGCTCAGGCTGTTGGGTTTTTTAATTCTTTCCCTGAAAAACAATAAACAAAGGATCTTTACCCTCGAGTCTCCGTTTGCCCTTATGAAATATCAATAATAGTTCTGCCCACTTGCTTGTCCACAGTTATCTCTTTGTTCTTTTTCTCTTAGGTCCTCAGGGAACTCATTTGATGTGCAGTAGGTAAGGGGAAGAGAAGATTTTGGTAAAAAAACAGTGTTGAAGGTATTTTGATGTGAACCTTCTTTCTTGTCTTCACTGTATTACTGATCTTTGCAGGGAGCGAATTCTGAGGAGAACTGTCACATTATGTATTGAATATTACTTTAGCTATTTTGTCTGTATGTTGTTTCATGCTTCTCCTCTCTTTACCTAATCTCTTTCTAATTTTCAGCTATTCGTCATGCTGAAAACTTCTCTCCAAACAAGAGCTGACTCCAGCATAGCCCTCTGTGGGAGGACTGCTCAGGAGGGTCTGGGCATAGTGGTCCTCCTCTGCCTCTCCTGCTGCTTACCCGATGAGCTGCAGGAGCCAGGCAGGCAGAAGCTGTGCCCTCCCTTTGCGTATTGTGCCCTTTGTTCTCCTCCTCCCTGCCAGCCCACACTCTCTTTGCTCTACACCTAAACCTAACAGCACCTTGTCCCTCCACACGCTTGTCAGAGATCAAGAATGTCACTCTAAGATGACAGTCTCTGCACTCTTTATCATACCCTCATAGTCAAGAACCCCATCCAAGCACCGACAGGTATACAACCATGAAAAAAGAGTAACCTGGGTCCTGGCAGCACAGAGAGCAACACACAGAGAAAGGGAATGAGACAGCTTCAGTGAAGCCAGGCTGCCTTTTCCAGATGCACTAGAACAGCAAAGTAATTTCTAAAAATAAAAGGAGAGAATAGAGTACTTCTAGTAGTCCTATTACAAGGTCAGTAGATATGTCAGCAGGCAACGGGTTACCTGACAGAAGTGCATGAACATTAATACTGAATTTTGAATGTCTTGGTATTTGAAATCCAAATGTCAGAGTTTGTAGAAAACATTTTGCTATTGACGTAAACATTGACTGGACATCCGCAAGCCAGACGTCCCCCTTCATAAAATAAACATGTTGTGGCAGTTGGTTTAGACGAAGGCAAAGAAAAGCATGCTGATGTGAATGGCTGTTATTGAGGGTCTCCATGTATTTCAAGATATAGTTTTCACGGGTGTTTGGTTGACTTTTTTAACAGAAAAGTTCGTTTAAGGAACAAAACCTACCCTAGAGCTAAGGATGGTAACAGGTGGCAAATGAATCAAGATAATGTAATCCATTCAACATGAATGAAGGAGGGGAACCTGTGAGGTACAATAAAAAAACCCAAACCCTTAAAACTAGTTTTAAAATCTGAACAGTCACAGCCAAGGCTTGTATTCATTCTTAAAACCAACCTGCAGCGACTTCTTTTGATTTTTGTTCTGTTTGTTTTTCACTTAAGCAGTTTTAGTTTCTTTCTACTGATTAACATGAGAGGCTGTGTAAAATGTTCTTGGAGGCTAAACCTCAGGTATCTATATCTCAGCCTCAATGTGTGGGAAGTACATTGCACAAATCTTATTACAGTCTTTCAGACTGCTTGTAAAAGGGGCTCCTCTGCCCTCTCTTTGCCAAGTTATTCTCAAGATTACACTGGAGGTCATTAAGAAGAAAAACTTATTATTTCGCTTGTATTTCACCATGAAACAGAATGTGACTCTAGTCTGAAGAGCAAATGAATATTGCCCCTTTACTACTGCTGTATAGTATGAATTATAGTATTTTCTATGTCTTACACCTTCTGAGTCACATTTGCTTAGGGGAGATGTCCCTCACCCTTTGTGGATACGTATTGAGAGTGAGACATTCCCTATCCACCTCTTCATATCTCTTGTAATGCTGTAAATGGCTCTGGAACAGTCTGTTTCTGCAACCAAGGGGCCAGAGGAGCGACCCATGACATCTGAAGGAGGTCATCACGACTCTTCCTATATCTGCTGGCACTAGATCAAGTTGCTTAGAAGACTGATGGTGAAGGGAGCAGCTGGTCTGTTCCCTCTGAGATTGCAGCTGGAAGCAAATTAGTGGTTGATATCAGGGATAGGGAAAAAACAGAGAAAGGAATGAGAAGCTGTGAAGCAAAAGAAACTCCACATGGAGTAGTGATCATGCATTGGGAAACCAAAGCAAGGCACAAAGACATCAAGTTGGATAGCAGTTGTGGAAACAAATCATCAGTTTGGAGATTTCAGCAGTGCAAACAACAACAACAACTTAGTACTCAAGATGTAAGACAGCATCACATTTTCAGTTGCACTGTACTTTGAGCTGGCCACATACACAACTTCTTCCTGCTAAATCCTTAGTCCCTAATGCACACCCTGCTCGTTTACAGAGAGCAAAAGCAGTCTCTGAACCTTCAGGCAAGAAAAAATCATCATGAAAGTTACCAAGAATGTCGAAATGAATGCTTTACTGCTGATATTCCTAGAAATGAATAAAGTTACTATGTAATTAGTTGACTAATTTTCTAGCTGGACAAAGCATGCACTGTGGTGGTCCTGCTCACATATTAACTGTACTCTATACTTAAAGTTGGGGTTCCCAATAAGAAAGTTAGAGGAAAGCCTGGGGGTATAAGAAATCCCTTTTTTTTCTAGTTGGATTGATATAGACATTATGTGAATTGCACGAGTGCCTTCAGACTGACTGAAGTTTTTCTCTGAGGAATTAATATTGCTTTCTTTCAAAGTTATTAATTAGCAAGAAATAACCTTAGTTTCCACAAACCAGCAGTATTTTAAAAGGTGATTGTATAAGTAGATACATTGCTGCACAAGCCATTTTGAAAATGAAATATACTGTAAATGAAAGTGGGTGAAAAGCCGTACTATCTCATTGCCTGCTTTTTTTTTGCTAAAAAGAGGGAAACTTTCTATGTACCATGTACGTTCACAGAAAGTTTAAAAGGAGTTGTGGTGATGATTTATAGGTTTAGAAAATTACTTGCAACAGGTTACTTCCTTTCTTTTAGTATTTGTAGGCTATTGTACATGGTTCAGTCAATCAGGGCTTTGTTTCTCATGGTAAGCACTGTTGCTATGGAAATTATATAGCATAGGAATAACTGGTTGCTGCTGCAAATAAGGTTTTTGGAAAACAGTTTAAGGAGTAAAATGGCTCTTCTTTTAAAGTGGGGAGACAAAGATAATAAATCGGTTAGCTCCCTATCTTCAGAAAGCTGCAAGTAAGCTATAAAAATAATTACTGATGGAGATATGGCATGAAACAAGCTCTCTTTGCAAAGTAAAGAATGTGTAGGCTCACAGATATTGTAAATGGGGGAAAATGTGTTGCATTTTAGACAGCTTTTTATGCTTGATATCAGTAAAACTTGTTATTGACTCAGGTTAGGCCACCAAAGGAGGATAGTTGCTCAACATACTGATTTTTGTAGATATTACTGCAAAAGTGTTAGCAAAATGACATTGCTGCAACAATACATATGTTTTAAAGAGGAAAAAAAGGTTAATATAGTGTAAGTAGTATCCTCACTAAAATATGAATGTATTCATCCGCTGTATTTTAAAAAGCACTACCTAAAGCTAGATTAAGTGCAAAAAGCCTCTATATGGATATAATATTACAATGCTTATTTTCTTAAGTAAGTCTGTGCTTGTAAGAACTGACAAATTTCTATGACAGAAAGGGCTTGTTTTTGTGGTGCTTGTTATGGATGTTTCTTTGGTGTATTTAGAAAGCCCAGCCAGGGCTCGCTTGCTGTGTTCAGCCAGATGACAGCCATGCACTTAGGAGCAGGTTTCTAAAGAGCTTTATGGTGGGCTAATCTTTTCCCTGAATGGATGTTTACTGATGACATTAATAATGGAACTGCACCAAAGACAAGAATTTATGAGACTGCTGCTCATCATGTTCATCTGCTGGCAATTAAGTGAGTGTGTCTGACCCCAGCCTCGGGGAAGGGCATGCCTGGCTGGCGACTGCCCCCAGTCCTCTGCTGCTCATGCTGAGTTCAACAGAAGACATAACAGAGCTTTAGTGCCGCAAGCACTTCCTCGTCCCACCCACAAAATTTTGGCAGTGAGCTCATTATAAGCCATCCATTAAAACTGCCTCGTTCGGCTGATAGATTACCCACCTTAGCAGCCGCAGAGCCTACAGGCATCAGAGCCTCTGGTCTCCCCACTCTGATATCAGCTCCTCTGGACTGCTGCCAAGTTCATTTAGTCACTCTGCTTTAACTTGCTCTATTTCTTTCCTTTTCTCTTACAGCCCTGCTACCCCAGCTCTTTAGAAAGGGAAAGGAAAGGGTGAGGGGAAAAGGCACAGGTAAGCAAAAGTGTGACCCATAAGACATGGTGGTCCTCCCTTCAGTTATTGGGAACTGTCTTATTGGTTTGCATTTCCATTCTTATAATTCTACTCATACACAGGAAAATGGCTTTGTAGTTTGCCTTCCTGTCAAAGTGACACCCCCAACTATCCATGTTAGGTAGCGCAAACTTGTAACCATGACTATTTTAATTGTCTTTGCCAGCCATTTTGCTTTCTTCCTCCATGGACATTTAGAGCTCTCTGAGAGAGAGTTGCTATTGACTGAACATGAGCTCTGAATAGAAGGATTTGTTAGGAGGCACACACATTGTACAAGAGCAGGGATGCCTCACATTCAGAAGTCCAACGTGTGCATGCATATTTGCTTCCTTTGCCCCGCTAATGATGAGTTCCCTGTTGAATGAACTTCTTACCAGCCTGCTTTTTTACATACCTGAGATACAGCAGTCATATGCCCGAGTAGTAGAGGTTGCCTCTTGCAAAAGTCATTGCCTGCAGAGGTCTGAGAAATCTGGGTGAGGAATCGAACTCTGGCTTTGAACTCTTCAGTTTGTGTAAACATATTGCATTGAAAACAACTTTTCCAAAAAAAGGTTAAAATTTCATTGGCCGAAGAGCCTTTTTATCATGATGTAGTTATTTATCATGGCCAAAGAGAAGGGGAAACTACATTAGGAACTGTTTCATTGTTTTCTGCAGCAGCCTTAAGCTTCTAGACCTGGACTATAAACACAACGTTAGCTTTGCATTGAAGATTCAGTGGTTGGTAATAAGAATAAGATACATTGGCTGAATAACAAAGCAGCAATCTTGGATAATGACAAGAAAAGAATATTGAATTGTAATGGACTGGTGTCCTTGAACACCTCTAGCAGTTAGATGTGCAAACTGAATGAGGTTTTAAAACTGTCCTGGTTTCAGCTGGGACAGAATTTTCTCCCTAGTAGCTGCTGTGTTTTGGATTTAGTATGACAATAATGTTGATAGCACATATTGTTTTAGTTGTTGCAAAGTGATGTTTGCATTAGTCAAGGACTTTTTTCAGCTTCCCATAGAAGCTGAGAGGGAGCATAGAAAAGACAGGCTGGCCAAAGGAATATTCCATACCATAGATGCCATGCTCAGAATATAAATGGGGGTTGGCTGGGGGGCAAGAAACCATGACCACTGCTTGGGACGGGCTGGGTAATCAGTCATCGAGTGGTGAGAGCAGCTTGTGTTGCATCACTTTATTTTGTGTATTATTTTACCATTATTATTATTGTTATTACTGTTGTTATGATTATTATTATTCCTCTTCCATTACTGTTCTATTAACCTGTCTTTATCTCAACCCACGAGTTTTTTTTCCCCTCCTTTTCTCCCTCTTTTCCCTACTCTACTTGGGGAGGGGGTGAGTGAGCAGCTACGTGGTCCTAGTTGCTGGCTGGGGTTAAACCATGACAAAAGCAAACCAAAGATTATTCCTGACTGGATTCCCTTAGAGACTTTCCCATCATGATAAAACAGGAAATATGTGTTTGTATACAGGTTTTGAGATTACAGTACCCTTTAATACTATACATCAGGTTGCAATATATTAAACAGGCACTATTGCTTCTGGTGGTTATGCATGTGTACCACCTAGTTGACCTGTATTTCTATCTGTGCTTCTCTACAAGAACTTAATGAGAATGGATTTCACAAGCAACACTTTTAATGGAAACCTGGGAAGATAAGCGTACCAGATACATAGGCGAGTTCATTTTTGTCTAACATGCCTCCTGTTACACCTGCATTACTCTTACCAATCACCATGAAATTTAAGTCATCAATATTATCATGGAATGCAAAATAATTTATTAGCTGTAGTAAGGGATGGATTATGGGAAGTCTAAAGAACATATAATCCATGGTGAAAGTTTTCACAGTTATTCACGTTTCCTATGTCATATGTTTTATCTAGAGAATTATTAGTACAAAATGATTGAAGATGTCTGTCAAGAAAGAATTGACTTGAGTAGTAAGGGATAGACCAACATGAGGCTGAAGGCTGTAAGAAGATAAGTTCTCCAGTTAGATACACAGGTGTGAAAACAAACGAATAGGGGATGAAGTATGTAGCATGAAGTAGGGTTGTCACTTTCCAAGGCAAGGCTTTTAGAAAATGAGTATCCAGAAGGTATGACATCAACTTGTTCAGGTAAAGCTGATAATTGCAAAAGGAGACTGGGAAGAAAGAGAGGGATTTAATTAATTGCTCAAGATTTGTTTTGTCTCACATAAATCAAGTTTTTCCATCTGTGTTGCAAAGCTAACAATCTTTTCCTGCCCAACTGGTATCAATAAAATCACAGAATCACAGAATCACAGAATAGTCAGGGTTG
>VZSZ01009987.1:0-142625 GCA_013398815.1 Ibidorhyncha struthersii
CCCCCCCCCCCAAGCTTCATTATAAACAGATGTTAGGATGACCTTCTCTCATGCTAGAAAAAGACACGGTGCCTAATAGCATTCCTGAATATTGAGAACAATTGGCTCCTGAACTGATGATAGCATTATCTTCACAGCAAATTCTGTTTTCTAGCTTTTTCCATCTGTTGCAAAATCCAGGGAACTTTGCCACAGAATGTAGGTCTTTTCAAATACTCACCTTACACAACAGTAGAGTTAGGAATCGATGTAGATGCACAATGTAGGTGAAACAGGTCTGTCTCAAATTCTGGCTGGGGTGCAGTATTCAGGCAGACTTCCTTGCCACGTTGTTCTCACCACAGAAAATCTTCAAACTGAAAATAATTTTTTTATCTTTTTTTTTTTTAAGATCAGGGTGGATCCAAACTTGTCCTACTTCCACTTTTGTAACAAAAGAAGCAAAATTAAGAATTCATATTTTCAATGCCTGCAAAATCTTTAACCACACAAGACTAAGAGTATGCAGGATGCTAATCTTTCCATACCTATTATGGTAATGGGACCTTATACACATGCACACCCTTTGCCTTTCATAATAGCAATGTTAGATATTAATTTGCCATCTAGTACTAGTAAACACGCAGAAATCAGCCTTAACTTTCACTAGTGTTAAAGAAATAGTTCATAATTTTGCAGCTCCAAAGAGCATCCTTTATTTTATGGGTGGGGTGTGGGAGGACGAGTTACAAAATTTGAGACAAAATTTAGCTGAGAGTGTCTCAAAGCTTGTACAAGCACTGTTCAGATTTCCTTAATGTGTTATTTGTCATATTCAAATAGGAGACCCAAAATAATGAGTAATAAACTCTTTTCATAGAATCCTAGAATAATTTGGGTTGGAAGGGACCTTTATGGTCATCTAGCCCAACCCTCCTGCAATAAGCAGGGACATCTTCAGCTCAATCAGGTTGCTCAGAGCCCCATCCAACCTGACCTTGAATGTTTCCAGGGGTGGCGCATCTACCACCACCCTGTGCAACCTGTTCTAGTGTTGCACCATCCTCACCGCAAAAAATTTCTTCCTTGTATCTAGTCTAAGTCTACCATCTTTTAGTTTAAAAAACATTACCCCGTGTCCTGTCGCAACAGGCCCTGCTAAAAAGTTTGTCCCCATCTTTCTTATAAGCTCCCTTTTAAGTATCTAAAGGCCACAATAAGGTCTCCCCGGAGCCTTCCCTTCTCCAGGCTGAACAACCCCAACTCTCTCAGCCTTTCTTCATAGGAGAGATGTTCCAGCCTTTTGATCATTTTTGTGGCCCTCCTCTGGACCCACTCCAACAGGTCCGTGTCTTTCCTGTGCTGAGGGCTCCAGAGATGGACACAGTACTCCAGGAGGAGTCTCACCAGAGTGGAGTAGAGGGACAGAATCACCTCCCTCGACCTCCTGGCCACGCTTTTGATGCAGCCCAGGATATGGTTGGCCTTCTGGGCTGAGAGCACACATCGCCAGCTCATGTCCAGCTTTTCATCCACCAGTACACCCTAGTCCCTCTTGGCAGAGCTGCTCTCAATCCCTTCAACCCCTATCCTGTACTGATATTGGGGGTTGTCCTGACCCAGATGCAGGACCCTGCACTTGGCCTTGTTTGAACCTCGTAAGGTTCACATGGGCCCACTTCTTCAGCTTGTCCAAGTCCCTCTGGATGGCATCCCATCCCTCAGGTGTGTCAGCCACACCACTCAGCTTGGTGTCATCTCCAAACTTGCTGAGGGTGCACTCAATCCCACTGTCTGTGTCACTAATGAAGATATTGAACAGTCCTGGTCCCAATACAGACCCCTGAGGGACACCACTTGTCACCGATCTCCATCTGGACACTGAGCCATTGACCACTACTCTCTGGATACAGTGTCCCATTTCTTGACATAGAGGGCAATGCCTCCTCCGCTCCTTCCTCACCTGTCACTTCTGAACAGCCTGCAGCCATCGATAGCCCCACTCCAGTCATGGGATTCTTCCCACCAAGTTTCAGTAATGGCAACTAGGTAGTAGCTTTCTAGCAGCACGGTGGCTTCCAACTCCTCCCGTTTGTTGCCCATGCTGTGTGCACTAGTGTAGAGGCACTCAGCTGGGCTGTCAGCTGTGTGTCACATTCTTAGAGGAACACACCTTAATTCCTTTGAGGTGTTTCACTGGTGTTTCCCTGTTGGCTCCTATTACCTCAGGAGCCTCATTTAATGAATTCATTTAATTAATTAAATAAATTAATTTTATTGGGTTTAATAAATCCTTGGATTAATTTTCATTTTTCAAATGTTGATTCTAACTTTAAACCCAATACATTTTCTAGAAAATATTTTTAACAGAATGATTTGACAATATTGATTATTCCTTCACTATACAGACAAATAACAAAAAATATAACCCTTGCTCTTTACGCCAATCGAGTAAGGTGCTGTAATATCCCTTTCTCCACAGAATACGATGTACTTCAAATCACTTTAAGCATTTTTCTAAGGGAAAGGAATTGCTTTCACTGTTTTCCCTAAGAAACCATAAAATGTCATAACCTAAGTAATATTTCCTGTTCTTTTAAAGTATTTAGCTAGGAAAAGCACTTAGCAGTGTGAAAGAAAAGCAGGTGGTGGTTCTTCAAGGGGACAGTAAACTAGAACCCTCACTTTAAATAACCATGGAATTTCTCAAATGAATCCAGTTTCAGGATTAAAAATTCCAATTAATAACCTATCCTAACCTTTTTTCCTCTTTTCAGTATTCTTTTTGCATCTTCTGTTAAAAAGCATCACCTCTCTTGTTCTCCAGTCCTGCAGACATGCTCTGAATTTTCCCTGGCCAGCATTTCTCTCTCTAAGGATAATAAAGCTAATAAGTCACAGAATTAAAATTGTGGATTCATAACACATTTGGGAAATGGGTTAAAAAAATAATAACTCTGATCCCCACGTTCTTTCTTTATTGTAGATGATCACACTGCAGGTCTGCATACTTTGGTGCACACAAAGCACTTTTTTTTTGTTCTTTATGTAGCGATGTTTCTATGTAGGGTCAGTCTTAGTGGTACCAGAGAAAAGAAAGGTTGAGAGGACATAGTAGTATTTGATAAATAAAATATGTGTTTGAGCAAGTGCTGTAGAAGAAAGGACGAGTAATTCAGAAGATGGTATTTTAGGCTTTAAGAAGGATAAAGAATAACATAACAAGGAAATATTTTATCTTCCTGAAAAAGTTGACAATCTGAAGAATCACCACAGAAGATCAAGCATGAAAATAATTGGCCTTCCAGAGTATGCTGAAGGGTCTGACTTTATAAAATGCATTCACTCTTTTCTTAAAGATCTGTCTGGAAGACACAATTCATATTTTCCAAGTTACAGAAAAAGCTCACAGACCCTGGAAACGGTAAGAAAGCAAGATCACTTCATGTGAAATGCTTTAGGTATTGAGATACGAAATATGTATTAAAAATAGCCTGTGGGTGAAGGGAAAGTCTATGAGGAAAAAATAGGGAGACAAACTTAAAAATTATCTGTTGAAATGTCTAGAGGGTAAAGAAATCTTTAGGTCCATAAAAGTTGAGTGCTCTGACATTCCTGGTAATATCTGCCTACAGTGGGAATCGAATATGAAGGTCTGAGGCTTTTTTCATTTACCAGAAATACAAATGAACTGAAGGCTACTTAAAGAATTATTATTTAATGCTGGATTCACCCCCTTTTTAAATTCTGCAGGAGGATTCTGTGAATATGAAAACCATAGGATCCCCTCAGGGAGTTCATTCTTGTCCTATTTTATTGCACTGTCCCAACAGGAAGACTGTCGCATCCCTGGAGACTCTAGGGCTCATTCAAATATTGTTGAATTTTAGGATTTTCAGGTTTTCATTAGATAAGTGTAAATATACATCATATTGCAAGATCTTTATTTGATTTCTCTTCCAAACAGGAACCTCCTCAGCTGGTTCTGCAAAACTGATTTTTCTACCCTGAGGACGAGTATAGTATTAATTTTGCCTGTATGCCTGAAGGAAAATCTTGAACCGATTCTGCCCAGTTCTTCCATTTTTGATTGGGCAGATTGTTTGCTAATCTAGTTCAAGGTTGGACATGGAAGTGTTTTAATTGTTCGGGCTCTTGATTAGCCCTTTGTTGAGTCTGGCTAGATAGCTGTATAAGTACCTCTGGCACACACAACAGAGGAGTAAACTTTTAAAAATGTGGAGCTCCCACTGCCACCCTTAAGCAAGATGGTTACTTTCTCAAACTACTGAACATCCAGTAGCTCCAAATAGCAGGATGGACAATCATTTAAACAATGTTTAGGGCCTCTTGAAGAAATCTGATTTTTTCATTCACCTCCTTAAGTGGGCATTTGCTAAAGGCTGATTTCTGTGTGAAGATGCCCTAGACAGTTTTTAGGGTGGGAAACTTTCACCCTTAAAAATTTGAACCTTGACCTCTCTACTCAGTCAAAACTCACATTAACATCAGCAATAATAGATCACAAAGTAAAGTGAGCAGGCTGAAGCTCAAAGAGAACTTTCTGCATAACTGTGTCCCTGAAAGTGCCGTTCTATTTTGCAACTGATGTGCAAATCAGTCCTATTTAATTAGTTTTCTTCACATGTTAAGTGGTTTCATCCTAAGCATCAAATAGCTTTTTTTGCATTAAACCAAGGTTAATGTTTGGATGGAAAGCTTGTTAGAAACACAGTGCTCTTTGAAAAGGAACCACTGTATGACTGCAGAAACTAGCTTGAAGCCACACATAAAAGCAGAAGCAGGAGTGCACAGCGATTAAAATAATATCAATGAGTAGGTTCGTATATGTGCCTGTCCTCAGCCTATTGCTTTCAGTCTTATAAGAACGGTACATATCTGAAGCGGACAAGTATTAGTGCTTGCAAAACCTTTTTGTTCCAGTGGAAGATGTGTTCTGTGCATGCATGAGTTAACCTAGCCTCTAATACTGGAGGTGTGCCTTAAAAAAAAAAAAAATCAGTGCATTGTACTGGCTGCATTGCATTTTGGGTCAGCACCATAACAATTTCTAGTTTAAATGGCGTACAGCTCACAGAGCAATGACTTAAATTCCATGCTAGAAAGCTGACCAAAATGTTCTTGCTGTAAGGGCAACAAAGGATATTGATGAAATGATATTGAATATATATATTTATTTTGTCCTGAGGAAAAAACGTGATCTAAATATTATTAAATTATTTTACCAAATTGTAGTTGCTCTAGGAAAGAATATACTATTATTTATTTGTTACAGTGTATTTTAAAGGCAGTTTCAATAAACTCAAAGCATTTTGTTATGATAGAAATGTAATACTTAATGAAAATGTGTCCTCTCTTAAATTGAAAGGAGTGGCTTGAGGAACAGCAGGAAAAGAAAATAATGTTGTTGAAAATTTTCAATGCTCAAGAAATTATTATTGCTTTTTGTTGATAGTGAAATAATAAGGGTACATTTTAAAGAATTGCCATATGTTTTGGGTTGCATAGCTTTGAATAATTAAAATCTGTTGCACTGAGTATTAGACACTAAAGATCTTTAGCCTGTCCCTGTAATGTCACCTTTGAAATGTCATACACTATCTTATTTTGTTGCAGATTGAGAGAAATAAGAATCTGCTATAGTGTTGACACGTAGTACCTAATATGCTGAGCCTACCAAAAGGTAGCTCAACTACATGTGGCAAAGAATGAGATAACTGGTGAGGAAAATGGTGCGCCGAACATGGTGAGCGAGTGTTAACAACTCAAGCATTTTGAATAGGAAAGGTAATTACTTTTACCTGGATAAAATTATATTCTCGCTGAAGTTTAAGTATATGATTAAAACAAAAAG
Source organism: Ibidorhyncha struthersii (assembly GCA_013398815.1). NCBI lineage: Eukaryota > Metazoa > Chordata > Aves > Charadriiformes > Charadriidae > Ibidorhyncha > Ibidorhyncha struthersii. The sequence continues at coordinate 5,855 of VZSZ01009987.1, forward strand.
GGCACAACATTTTGTCCCTTACAATCATTGTGTGGTTTCAAGGATATCAGAAAAAATGTGCATTAATGATCTGGTTTTATTCATTTGGGAGGGACATTAACTATGCTAACTAAAAGAAGCTAAGGGTATAATTATGTCCATGATAGGGGTGCATTGGTTAAAAAATACAAATAGATATATACTGCTAATTGAAAGAGTTTTTTATCTTCTACATTTTGCCTGTGATTCTCTAAGGTGACATCCATCTCTGGCTCCGGTGGAACGGAGTTGCATTTTACCCATTTGAAAGCTGGGTGCATGTAGTGGTGGAAGCATATAACCTAGAGTTTCTTGGTTTGGGTCAATTTTCAGAACAGACAATACAATACTGTGTTCTAATAAAATAGTAGTACATATTTCAGTAACTTTATCTTGCCTCCATAAATATCAGTAGTCATGCAATTGGTTGACTAGTGCCTTTCTAGGAAAGAAAAGTTCTACCTGTGTTGCAAAAGTCATGAGGGCTTTGTATGTGGAGGGGTCTCCAATTTTTGAGTTAATGAGAAATAACCTCCATTCTGATACTGTGTAGCAGGTAAAGTTGTGAGTCAATTTAGCAAATAGCGCAGGCAGAAATCTCATAACTGAGTATGAAATTTTGCATGAACATAATGTCCTCATTAGCATTTGGACCATCTAGCATACAGATGCTAATCCTAAAATATCTTTCACAGTGTTTGCCTCATTTCTGAGTTCTAGTAAAGAGTACATCCAATGAATTCATTGTGTTTATACAGTGGCGCTTTTTAGATTCAGTATATCCAATTACCAAAGAGAATACAGTTGGGAAAACATTCTATTAAAAAAAAAAAAAGGCTGTTATATTATGTTATTTCATGTCATGCCCCCATCTGTAACATCACAGCATTCCAGGCAAAGAAACCATTCTCAAATCACATTAGTAGCTTGGCTTAGCCGTGTCTCTGCACTGAGAAAGCCAAGAAATAGAGAAAGCTATGTCTAATGAAACTGCCTTATGTCTAATTAACTGTGGATAACAAATGAGTTTCTAATATTGACAGTTCTGCACAAACTTGAGGGCAGTTATTTAGATCATCTCAACAGAAAAAAAGGGATATGTGGAACAAGATGGTCAGTTAGCAAGCTGGTAGCCAAACTTTAAGGCTGTGTGAAAATGAACATTTTGAAATACACCCAGGAAAAAAGAAAAAAAAAAAAAAAAACGGAAGAAGAGAAATATGTGGGTAACAAATATATGATCTTTGCAGAAGATACTCCTCAGAAAGCATATGTCTACATTGCCTTTTAGCTGAAAGTCTTTAATACTGTTTCTAGGGGTGGAATTTTGGGCACTAGGACGCAGCAAACTGGGAGAGATTTTCAGTCAGATTTAATTATGCAGTTGTAATAACAGCAACAATCCTCATCATCTGTCTCAACCAAGGAGAAAAATTCTTTTTGTTACAATTGTCACTTAGAATAAAAGAGCAGAGACCAAATGATGCTCTGTTTGTGGAGGCAGACATACACACCAATTAATGAGTGCACCCGTAGTTGTTATTTGTACTAGAAAACTTGCAATGCTTCTAGTTTTAAGTAAAAGTTTTACAGCTAATTTACAGCTAATTATGAGGGTCTGAGAAGTATTATGTTCTTAATGAAGAACATAATACTGTGTGCTGTCTTTCAAGTGCTGATTTATAGTGTACACTCGGGTCTGGGAGATTCATTGCTTATCAGAGCATGTAGCACTAATGAAATAAAAATTTAGCTATATTCATAGTAAAAATTAAGTGGCTGCAGCCTGTCTGTGAATGACAGCACCATAATTTTGCAGCCATGCTCCGATATCTGACTACTATATTGAGGCATCTTTGGCTGGGAGAGGCGTGCATCCCTACCGAACTGCACATCGACTCTGTTACTCTCTTTACATAAGGACTGGGAAGCAGGAGAGAAGTGTGGATGCTAAACAGGGAGTTCCTACATCTGCAGTCTGGGCAGGGAGAGAGAGGGAACTCAATGTCTGTATCTCCTTGTCTCTCTTCCACAAATCCATCTGTGAAGGCGGATTATTTTAAACTATACGTACCTATCCTGGAAAAGGAGCAAACATATACGGCTGGTGTGCAGTCTGTTTTCATTTGGGCATGACAGCCTAGCTTCCCCTGCTCGATGGTCTAGGTGTATTTAAGGCGAAGGAGAAACTCTTGCCTGTACTTTCGAATCTTTCCTGAGTAAATTGTTGATATTTTTCATCTGTACTATAGACCCAAGACAAAACCTTGACAGTGCTGAGAAAATGAACTTGTGACTGTCGAGAGACTATCCCGTGGTCTTCCATGGGTCATGACAGGTACCACCATGTCAGATCTTTACAACTAGGATGAGCCAAACAAATTAGATATAACAAGGCAGTCTGTCACACAGCTCTACCTTGCGGTTTCTGGAACAGATGTAAAATGGGGTATATCAGGCCAAAAAAAAGGACAGAGGGTCAAGTCAGATATAAAAATAATTTCTGATGCAGACTTTTTTGTCATGCATATCTATGATGTAATTGCTGGAAAAAAAAATTACTTTCTACTTCTATTGTCTAAGAGGTTAAGATTGCCTTCTTTTTTGCTCGTTTCCAGACTCATTCTTCAGCTAGAATGCAATAATTTTCAAACTATCGGTTCCTTTCTGTGGTATTTTTATGAAAATGGAATGTTGTATTGTTCTGTGTTCTGACAGGTCATCTTTTGAGTGTTAAATTGTTGTTCTCTTTCAGCCTAGGTGCTGTTCTCTCATGTGATCTCACGTAATGACTAATTTAGTAACAGAATATTTAGAATGTTTCTTACCTTGAAACTAGTAGTTAAAAAAGATCTTTTCTTTGATATCCCCCCATTGATCATCCTGTAGTATATTTCCATTTTGTAGCAAATGTTATTCCACTATGAATATTTTGAAAGGATGCAAGTATTTTCTGCTTTAATTAAGCAGGTTGCAAATGAAAAGGTTGAGTATAAATTTCATTCATTTATTTATTTTCACAAAGTAATCTTCTGCTCCCTGCATAATTCTGTACAGCCAATGAGTAAGATAATATTCTGTGTCAAGAAGCTTATTGGATTGTCGTTTAAGTGTATCACAGATATTGTTTCAACTCAAAATTTTGTACCAGTAGAAGTTCTGTTACACTATTTCCATATTACATTATAATTTCTATGCATAAATACATTTAATTTTCTCTTTTGCTTATAGACACCCACATACATTTCCAAATAATAACGCTTTGTTATTTATGAGTCAATATTTTTTGAGGCATTGTGTTAATCCTGGTATTATGAGGCATCTAGTCTTCCAGTGTGCAAATTTCTGCAGGGACATTTTTCTCTATCACAGTAATTAGTCAAGAAATAGTAAAGCCTCAAGGGGAGAAAGACCTTGGAACAGTGCAGGGGAGGCACTGACAAGTGAAGAATTTGGAAGAAAGTCGGGAAAGACAGGCAGACAGACTTGACAGCACATGGAACAGGCACTCGAGAGGGAGGGAGAAAGGGAGACTTTCATTACAAAGATAGCGTATCTAGGAGATCAGACCTGTGGGACAGCTCTTTTATTATCAAAACCATGCTTATAATCATAAACAGCAGGAAATGGGAAAGTACTGAAAAAAGGCCCCCTGTTGTTTATTAGAAAAATGCTGTACCAAAGCCTGTGCATTCCAATCTTTTTAGTGCCTTTATTGAACATAACGTTTCCTGAGTTAGGAAAATCTGTATGATTGGCTATGAGCATTAATGCATTTATGGGGGACTCCTGAATCCGAAAGATGAAAATGAGCCTTAAGAAAATCTGTTTCTGAAACTTTACTCATGAAGGCAAACCTACAGGCTTTACGCACTGTCAGGGCTGGAGGAATGAACTCTTAGTCTATCGCACACAAATGCTGTACAAGAGAATTAAATGAAGTGGATTCTATCATAAAAGCGAAGAAGAGTTCTGAGAGCTTTAGGAGAGGGTTATACAACCTCTACACCATAGCTGAGACAGCTCTAAAAGCATCTCTTATCCCATCTGTCAGCACTCTGCAGGATGGGGTAAATTATGGGTTTCACAGCTGGAATTTTTATGTAGTATTTGCCACAAAGTCAGCACTGGGATAGCAAGTCCATGGCTGAGATTCCTCTGTGTGTCCATGTTCACTGAGCAAATGAATCCCTTAGTAGAAGCCATAACAGGAAGGACTACAAAATCAGTTTGTGGCTAAGAAGATGGAGTTTTGTGGCAGAGTGGAGCATTAGGGGTGGTATTCCTCTTTAGCTTCTCTCTAGCATGCCGAAGCACGAGCACAGTTAGCTGAGATGGAGTGGGAGGCACAGCATCTGGGCCAAAGAGAAAAAGCAGAACACTGACTTTGCTAAATAAACCATAGGAGGGCCGGAATAAGGAGCCACACTTCAGGAGGTGACTAATGTGTTTTTTCTCTGGATCTGACAGGATTGACTGTTCTGTCCTCTTGCTGTTTTGGTCTCTTTAAAAATTAACTACTATGAATAGAAATAGATGAAAGAATGTAACATGCAGTTTCCTAGTTTCAAGCAAGCAGACTCGTGGATATATTTTTGCCTCTCTGCAGCTGAGGGAATATTGCTGATTCCCTGTAGATATAAATTTCTTTAAGTTATATTTGTGGACCAAAAGGGGGCTTTTATTTTTATTTAGGCTCTCAGATAGTCTTTACCCCACGTATGGATGTCAAAATAAATTTTGTGAAAAAACAAGTCTGTGGGAATCAGCATCTGGTTTTATTTGATCACCTCATGATCACCTCATGACCTAACAAACATGGAGTAGAGAGGTCTAGGGGAGCTCGTGGAGACATAAAAAGGCTGTGAAAACAAGAGATTCTGGAGATTCAGTGTCATATCAGGACTGTGCTTTTTGCCTCTGTTCTTTCTGGAAACTAGTACAGTGGCTTTGTAAATATTTTGGTCATGCAAGTAGTAATAGTGAACTAAGAGACTATCATCAGATCAAGGATGGTGCCCCTTCACTGTCTCTCAAGAAATGCTCCAAAAGGAGGGACAGCAGCTGTGGAGCCTCTTAGTTAGATGGGACGCAAGAATGTAGAAACCCTCTGAAGACCTGGTGGACACGTTAGTGCAGTTCTCCTGTAGCTGGTGTTGTCAGATATTTTTCAGCTTTGTAGTTTAAAAGACTTAAAATGGTTTATGATGGTTCTGGAGGTCTTTCACAATGTGCTCTTGGATAGTAGTAATCACTAGCTCAGATAATAGCTTCCTACATGCAAAGAATTTGGATTCTGAGAAAACTGTTTTACTTCCTATATGTCCTTTAAAGGCTGAGTGGAGAAAATTATCTTCATCTTTACTGTTTTGTAGATTATCTCTCAGGGTTTCCCTTTCAAAATTCCCTGCTTTTTAAGCATTTGTCTTCCCACAGAGGACATTATTCTTTTTTATTGTCATATGAATATAGTTTAAAATAACATGTCATTTGATAGAGTTCTTAACATATTTCTATCTCTAATAACACACAGGACAGAGTTCCTTTGGAGGCCAAAGACAGGAGTGTTTATTTTCTCTTTGTGTTTCCATGTAAAGGCTTTATTGACAGACTTTGGGTTTTTTTATTCAAATGTTTTTATTCAGCAGCTTGCTTTCTGAGTCTGTGCAACCATGCAGTGTGAATTGTAATGAAGGAATTACTAAACTGAATAAATCTTTGAGTCACAAGTACAGAATTAATGACATAAAAATCCACTGTGCAAATTTCAGAGTATGAGTTAATATGAGTTAGGAAGTAAGCGCGCTTGTGCTCTGAGCTATTATCATAGGCTTTTCACTCAACTGAACTGGTAGAAGCCCAGACCGTGATTATGGCATCACTTAAATCTGACATAAATTCAGTCTTGTCTTCCCAATTGCCACGGCTGCATGATCTCCCTGACTCCACTGTGCTGACGCTAGCGCTTGTGCGGCCACTTGGTGAGCTGCATCAGTCCACTCCAGGGATGGGAACGGGATACTTGTTTGGATGTCTGGACAAATGCTTCTCTTCAGCAGCATCCTGGGCTAATGCCAGATTAAAGTAGACGTGTAACCATGGCCTTGTGTTCTTAGGGCCAAGGATCTGTAAGTCAATTACCAAATAAACTATTTCACAGTTCATTTTACTGGGTTCATTTGCAAACAGAGGAAAAATCTTCAGCCAAGTGGAATTTCCTGTTTTAATCAGGTTTCCATACAGCTGTACTCCTGAATGCGTCTCTGTAGTAAGTAGTTTGAAACACCAAAACCAGCTATATTAGCCATGGTAAGGCTGTGAGAACAGCTGTGCACTGTTTAAATGTTATTTTTTGCAGATATTTACTAAACTTTCTTAACTTCGTTTGGTGGGTGAGGTGAAAGGTTTTTTTGCCTGCTCAGCTGTTAAACTCCAATTCCTCTGTTTGTCCTGCAAATTTATTTAAATTATTCATAGCTTCATAGATCTGAAAATCAGAAGGGACCATAATAATCTTGTAGTCTGACCTTCTCCATAACACAGGCCAGATTTCCCCCCAGTAATTCCAATATTGTCCCTGTAACTAATGCAGTGTATGAAGCTATTCTGATTTAGTTCACACTTGTATTTGAAGGGCATGTCTAAAGTCAAACTGTGTTGGATAAATGATCTCCTGCCTCATCCTTTTAAAGTGCTGGGACTACATATCTGGAACTTTTTTAGTTCTGTTTGATTTTCATTTGTCCTTATTGTCATACACTTTATCTTTGAACGGTAAGGCCAGATGCATGTGATCTTAGGTTCCTTGTTTCCATCAAATTTGAAGACTGGTGGCTAAATTATACATTTGTAGGTCTGATCCTACTTACATTGTCTCTCAGAAACATAGATTTGCTACAATACTTCTTAGTGATTAGCCTGGAAAAAAATACATTCATGTTCAGTCTTACCTCTGACTTTCAGCGTTAGGTTGAGACCACAGAAATCTACTGCAAGACTGACTCGACGGAAGAAATTACAGTCTCAGCTATTGTCTCAAAAGACAGTAACTTCTTTGTACTTTAATTTCCTCAGTAGTTAGAAAGAAACATGAACTTTGGCTAATCTAGTTGTACCTGAGTATCTTGGTTTGCAAGGGCTATACTAAACTGCTTTTATCAGTGATTTAAATCATAAATGGTTATCCACCTTTTAGACAGAAAAAATTAAGCTGTTTTTTATGGAACTAAAATCTTTTTGATTGAGCTGCTTTGGCCTTTTTTATGAAAAATTATAATTTGTGCATATAGAGCTACTTGGTGTTTGTGTGTGCTAGAAATGGGGCAGGGATTTAGGGGTTTAGATGGCTTCATAATTTAGAAGACATTTGGTGGCGTTGATACTGGCATGGAAATTCAACATCTTATCAGCAAACCTGACTGTAATTCATTGGAGACAAAAATTCAGAAGACGGGTCTCAACATCAGTCAGCCACCAACCGCTGAAATAGCAAACAGCCTGTCGTTAATTCTGGAAATAAGCACTGCCTGTCACAGGCGTATCAGAGAGACAGCTATAAAATAAGTACTGTATTAAGCTAAAAAGAAACCGTAAGGACAAAGCACACTGCAAAGATGAAATAAATCCACAGCTCAAATATTTTAGAGAATGTCAATTAAGATAACAGCCACAATTGTAATGCATCTTATGTATATGATGAACTTAGACTGCAAGCTGAAGTCGTGCAGACGAATATGGTAGAACTGACTGGCTTTTCTACTAGATGTATCTTCTTTTGCAAGGTTATGTAGGAATAATTAAAATTATTAGTGAAATTTTTGAAGATTTTTTCACAAGGTCAAAACTGTTTGGTATTTTCTTTGAAAAACAGTAGCACAAAGTATGAAGTATTAAAGCTGCAGTGAGCACAATTTTGGAAATATGTGTAGAGGGAGGTTTGTCATTGTGTCAAAAGTCTTGGATAATTTTGAAGAATGGAGAGATGGATTAGGTTAAAATGCAGTAATCCATGAACATCGTGTACATGGGAAAGTAATGCTTTCTTCTAGAGAAGGAGACTTTTCAGTTGCAAATGGTTCAGTAGATCAAGGAGATAATTTTGATGACAGAATGACCGGAGCTGTCAGTCTGGTATAGTTGTTGGGACATTACATATCATTTTGGAATATGTTAGGGAAGGTGTTTCCAGATGAAATAGGGAAGTATCAATATTGTTGCTTAAGAGCCTGCTAAGACCTTATTATTCAAGTTATACAGCTTCAAAAAAGAATTAGTATTGGAGTGGGTCCAGAGAAGAGCTGGTCTGAAAGAAAAGAGGAGAAGACAGAAGGACAGAGAGGGCTCATCCATCCCTCATAGCCAAGCATGATAGGGGGATTAACTAGATGCCCAGAAATTCCAGGGACATGGGGGATCAACATGCCTAGGTAAAATCTATAGCTCATGCGCAAGAAGTCCAGTATGTTTTGATCCATCTATGTGGAATAAGGGGTTGCTGCATTTGTACCATTCAGCATATTTACATACCCTACGTGAAATTCTGGGCAGAAATGTGGCAATCCTGCTTTTGCTCCAAAGCGACCTTAGTTGATCTTACCAGTGGGGTTTCTTTTTTTCCTGCTTTTTATCAAAGTACCTACAAACTGTGTACAAGAACAAATTATAGCTTGAAATTACCTGCAAGAAGAAAAATATAAGAAAGAGACCAGACATGAATGAAAAAGGGACCTTTTCAAGTGAACCTTTGAATTCCACCCCAGGGTTATCTTTCTTTATCATCAAAGAAAAAAAAAGTTCACTTTCTTCTTTCGTTTTCTTTAACACTAGAATATCAAATTACAGATCTGTTTGGAGAAATGTAGCAGAGCATCTAATTTTAACAAGCTTTAAATCTTACACTCTTTTTTTCTGGTAGAGGTTAAGGCATTTTGGTATTTCATTAGTAAAAATGTCTTTTTATTCTAAATTACTGTGCAGTCACTATTTAGTCTATGGACAACAATTATATTCTTTGTTACAAATACTATATGTTCACTACATAATCTATACCTCCGGTAACCTGCATCTCAGAAATTAGTGGAGCTTGAAGATGAATTCACTGGTAAGCCACAACACGTTACAGGAGAAGACCATGGGGTATTCTGGGGTACGAGAAGCAAGTAACAGAAGATGGGTAAATTTGTCTTTGTAAGCTGCATATAGAAGTATTTGATATGCTGCTAAATTACCTATAACTTGTGAACCATTCAAGTGAAAATACAGTACTTCATTTCAATAAAATATAGTATGGATTTTCATTCATCACAGTATGCTGCAAATACAGACATCGATCATGTAATCATATATGATTTTTCAAATAATATTTTTTTTCTGAGTCAACAGAAAGTACTGTTGATGTAGAATTAGACTCATGGATAGTTAAACTTAGGGTTAAGTCTCATTTGCCCTACTCGTTCATATTTCTGTGGCTTTCTGAGGTCTCATTCATTCAAAGAAATATGACTTCAAAGAAGCATGGCTAGAACTGAGAGAGAAAATGACTTCTCTATGCATTGAAGACTTAAGATTTCTGAAAAGGATTTTATATTTAAAACTCTGACAAAAATCACTCTCAGAATTTTCACAAGTTCCTATTGAAAAATAATACTGCATGAATCAGTCTTTGGTTGTAATGGGAAGTTTATTTCAATATCAAGTTGTAAATTACTTTTTTGAGTGTATACTATTTTTTTAACACAATATTGGAAAATCATGGGAAAAAAATATGAGCATCTTATTTCCGGCATTTTCCAACCATCTAGATCTCAAAGTTAGTTTAAGCAGAAATTTAAATCAGAGCTTTAAAGGATAGCAGGCTTTTTTAATGTGTAGTTATGAGGAGGCATAAGATACGGGAGTAGCACTATGGATTTTGACTTGATAAGCCGTAACCTGACTAATAAAGAAATTTGTCAATGTCATGAAGTCATTTTCAATAGGGAAGCAAAGTAAGAAACAGATACCAGAATATTCAAGTGAAGTGAGGAGTCACGTTAATGGAAAAAGTACTATTTGGGCTCTGTTCAGAATGGCTGATAAGAAACTAGGGTGCTTGAAGTGGAGCAAAGAGCTGTGGAACCTGGGAACAGAGAGAACTGCTCATGTGGTGGAAATACCCTTGTGTTTACTGGTGTGTAGGATCTGTGCTGGTTCAGCTTTGTCTGCAGGTTCATGCAGTTCATAAAACAGATGATGGAAATCAAGGGGAAGATTTATACCTTGCCTTTAGTTTTGTTGGTTACCAGCTTCCCATCTTGCAGCATAATAAAGAGAAAGTATCCATAACTAGGTAAGATCTTAAATTATAGCTTTGAGGTAACCTTGTGTACAATATAAATATTTCTAAAAGTATTTTTCTAAAAAGTATTGTTCCTTCCTACATAGTGAAGACCTGAAGATAAATTGTATATATCCAGTGAGGTATGAGAAATTAATCTTTACAACAGTATTTTACAGTGAATATTATTCACTAATTTATCACAATTTTTGCTGTTATTTCTTCACCTCAGATTTTACATTCCCTGAAAAGTACGTAACAAAATAATTTTTCTGCATTTAAATCAGATGTTTGATTAACTGGTCTATTTTCCACTACTTATGTATCAGTAGTCCGATGTAAATTTAAAATTTATCATGTCGAAAGCAAATGTTAGTCGTGCTTTAAATTTTTATTTATTATGCCATAGCTGCATAAATTATAATGGGTCAAAACATTTATTATTAGAAGTTATACACATTACAAAACCTAGTAATATTGTGAATATTTAACAAACATATCAACAGAAAGTTTTGTTGTTATAAATGTTAGCTGGAATTTTAGCAAGCTGTTTGCCAGTTGAATTTATTAACAGTTCATACCAAGATTACCTGAGTGATCAAACATACATTCATAATTTATTACCTTTGCCATAAACTTTTTACAAATGAATTCTCAGTATCAAATGAAAGCTAAATATTTAAGAATTCAGGAAGAAAACCAAGAAACAGCATTATATCCTGCTCTCTTCCTTTAAGAAGTTGGGCAGTGAGAAAACTTTATTAAAATTTCTCATGACTCTGCAAACCTCTCCCACGGAGGGAGAGCTCTGCACATCTCAGAGCATTGCTGTTAGAGATCTGCTACCCATCTCTTCCACATGAGACCTTTAGTTTCTTCTCCACGCTAAACTGGTTTGGTTCCTCCTCAGTGGTTTTGCAGACCAAAGTCTGTCCTGTCCCTGTCTCCCGATTCACGTGGAAGTTACCTCTGCATGTAGAACTTACTGTTAAATTCTGCCAGCTTGTTTATATTCAAACCACTTCACCTCCCTGAGAGCAGTAGCACTCTCTTTGAATTTCTCTACTGTGATCAAACAGGGACAATTCTCTACTGTTCAACTTAAACTTCAGTATCTTGAAGCTCATCACCACCTTAGAAAGGGGTGAATCAAAGTTCAGTCTCAGCAAATTGTATTGTCGTTTATGCATAGTGTGACATGTGTCCCCCGGTCTCCTTTAATGCTGTTTTGTTGTTTGCAGTAAATTTTCAGTGTTTCGGTGTCATTTTGAGTGATTTATTTTGCTGAAGTAGTTCTGAAATTCAACTGATTCATGTACAAATTTATAGCTACTTATTCATAAGGAGCATTGTTTTTCACAGGTGAAAATTATTATTAATTATTATTAAAGAAGCTCAGTTAAGAGGAAAAAGTCCTGGTTTGTACTTTAATTAATATTGTGCAAAACACTTTACCAGAAACACCTTTATAAGACATAGAAAACAAGATACATCTTCAGAATAACAGTGCTCATATTTGCACTTCCATATAATCTATTATTTATAAGCATTTATAATGGGAATTTTAGTAAGTAAGTTTTAAATATAGTAGTAAATATTAAACAGTTTGGATATGATATTCATCTCAGTTTCATGCAATTTCCATTGATAATTTGCTTGCTAAACTATAGAAGTATTTCCATAAGCATAATTTTGCATAATCTGGTGTTTAGTAGTGGCTTTTCTATTTTAATGTGGCAAAAATTCTTTACAGTCTAAGTTAATGTCAGAATTTATAGAGACTAAGCTGAATGCTTATTACAGCAGTGACTTGAGTTAACGCAATAAGCCCTTAGATAGAGTGCCAGGTTAGGGCAGAAGATGCTTCTGAGTAGGCTTTGAAGGAAAAAGATGAGTTCTTATGATAGCACTCTCATGCTAGCACTTCCATGACTAAATTCCATGGGTATTTTTTACCACAAACACATCTACAAATATTTGACAGTGTAATAAAGTTATACTTACAGGTTATCTCTGTTGCATTCTTTCTTCTGGGTAAAATGCAACACTGATATTTTGTTTGCTTTGATTTGTTTCATCTTTTAAAGGATGAAACATCAAATTTGGTACATAATCTAAAAGGTTGTGAAACAATGTACTAGATGCAGTATGGCATCACAAAAACTTGGCCAATGAGACCATTTCTTATTTTTCTTTTTGTTTATGTGTTTCTTCCCTATTACAGAACTTTCTTAAAGATTTCTTTAGGTGTCATCTTTTTACATGTCTCTGAATATATTTTCTGGTTACTGTAGGTATTATTTAAGGAACGAACTCAGTCATTATATGTGCTGTGATAACGCTTATCTTATTTACTTTGGTTTTGAGGGCTAAAAGTAAAATTTTGCTTCTTTTGGTTTAACTGTAATGCCAAAGTTAGCATCTTGGTATCTCCTTCCATAATGTACTTTGTGTGAAACCTTCTTGTTGAACCTTTTGAGAATTTTGCCGTTTTTATTGATGATAACTTCACTGCTCTTTTTCACTGTAGCTGCTCTGAAGACTCTCTAGCTTACCTGTTAGAAGCTGTTCCTGCTGCTTCTAAGTGAAATTGGGGTAACAACATTACCCTACATAGCTGACACCTGATTTCTAATTATGTCTCCTGTGACCTTTCTTCTTCCTACTTCTATTAGTGGACCTGTGTCTCTCAGAGCAAAGCAGAGTCTGTAATTTTAAATGAAGCCTTGTTTTTTGGTTAAAGGAGGTATTTATGTTGAAAAAAAATACCTTTAGCCCACTAAGGCTAATGACAGGGAATATAACGAAGGAAGCTTTCATCAAATGAGCAGGTGAGTGTTTACCTCCATTTCAGTGCCTGTTTATGTCTCAGTTTCCTTGACTTTGGGCATTTTGCCTAACCTGCCTTTGCTGCAGTCTCTGATGTGGGACAAGGGAAACGTGCAGTACTTCCAGACCTGATGTTTCTGCCTGCCTCTCCCTGGGCATGTGTAAGCCTCCCACCCAGTTAGGTCAGAATTGGAGTTAGGAGCTGGAAAAGGCATTGAATTACGACACTATTCAATATTTACAGAAACAGCTTTACGCTATATCTTCGCGATAACAGTATCTCCAAACAGGTCAAAACCAGCTGTTTTTTATGTTTGCATGTCTTCATCTACACAGCAGGTTAACAACTTCTTCATTGCAAATGTTAATGATGCATTATGTGATGTAAGGTTGTGTCTAGGTAACTTTTTTTTTTTACACGCACCCCCCCAACCAACATAAGCATACACACGCTGTAGAGAGTATTGACACAAAGTGATACCAGCCATCTATCTTACACGGCACGTGTAGTGAGTGAAGAGAGCCCCAGGCCCATAGCCAAGACCCTCGCAGAGACCCTTTGCTCTGGTTCAGTTCCTCCAATAATGAGATAGGGATTTTGACTCTTCGGCACCAAAATTAACAGCCTAAACTTAACCCTTGCATCCTCACATCTTGATTTGTAATTCTGCTGAACTTTACCGAACTGTTTAGTAAATCGTATCTGGAATGTCAATGCTTTTCCCAAACCCACATATTAGGTGGAAACTGCCCATATTTAAATTCACTCACCAAGCAGAGGCTGAATCTTTTTGTACTCCAGGGATCCCCAAAAGAAAGTTTTTGGGTCAGGAATATACTGAGAATGAGCAGTGTTTATGTCCATTAGTCGTTGTATGCCTGCTTATGTTTATGTCTCTCTCTTTGCTGTCTTCTGTACTTCTGCCATCCTACCTTGTGGATGCTCTTTAATGTAATTTGGTAGTTTGTGTTATCTTCCTGTTTTGTGAGCAATTTCTTTTAAATCATCAACAGTCTCAATACACTCAGCATTTTGAATTTTATCAGTTCTAGAGGATGAGCAATTTCTAGGGCTCTAGTAAACTCTTTATTTTACTTTTTTTTATCCTTTCTTTTTTCATTAGAAATCTTCCAGATGCATTGAATAACATTCAAAACAAGGCTTGTCTCCACTTGTCAAGGTTAAATTCATGGAAGGGTTTTCTGTTCCTAGCAGAAATAAAATTACTGAAGCTGAGGTAAATCCTTGATATCATTGATTTCAGAGATAAAATCCTAGTTCCTTGATGAGAATAGTTTTTACCCAAGGTTTAATCTTTTTATACTTTGTATTCTGGTTTTCTTTAAGCATCCCCATAACTGTTGTTAATAGTAATAAAGTAGTAACTAAAGTTGCGGTCCCGAAGTGCCTTTTTTTAGTAAAGGTAAAGTTCAAGAAAAACATTATTTCTTGCAAGAATGATTATAACAGCTGAACAAAAATATTGCTGAATGAATTTCCCTGTAAGGGTTCCTTATCCCATGGATTCAGTATTTTGTAAGGCTAATATCTCTGTTATTTTATACAAGTCTGTGTTCTGCAACACCCATAGTCCAATACTGGGTTTTTTTTCTGCCTTAGGGACCTTTTGAAAGCTTAAATACCTTGATTATGTTTTTCCTGAGCTTTTTGACTACTGTGACAAAATTGTAGCCTTTACTAGGAACCATTTTTTGTAAGAACTTTTCAAATAACAAAGCAGGAATGTTCTTTGCTCCAAAGAATTGTCTCTCAAAGGGGGGAAAATGCAATTTGTCTGGTTCTGGAGTTAGTTGGAGGTCTCTATACTGTACTCCAGCATCTGTGGGGTATACCCTTTCAAGTAGAGCTATGTTTGGTTTTATATCTATACTGTCTTATCTGGTCTGTGCCATTTTATGTTTGGGCTTAATGATTTTAAAGGTCTTTTCCAACCTAAATAATTCTGTGATTCTATGACCAAATGAGGCTAATTAGAATTGCTGCTTTTCATTATCATAAGCATTATGTATGTATGGCACTGAAAAGAAATACGCATGTTTTCCCAAAGAAAAGGAGAGAGAAAATCCGGAGTAGAGACTGAATTGTCCTTTTCCATGTACAGTTGCAAGAACAGAGGAGTGTAGTTGAAGAACTGACTTGTAAGTCCTTGGTTCTGCCCTGTCGGATCTCTGCACAAGCCACAACTGCAAAAGAAGAGAGTGCGGAGAACAAACTGTGGAAGTGTTGTCATTGAATGAGAATTTATTGGAGAGATTCTTTAGTTAGTTAACTTAGTTCATCAAAATGGGCTTCTTCCCTTTTTGGGCAGCATTCCCACAGTATAATGGTATGGCGCTGTGGATAATACCAAAATGCTGAGCAAGTTTCTGTGATTTAGTCCCTTTTTGTTTTCACAGTTACTTCCAAATAGAGCTTGTCGTTTGGACATCTGAATAAGTGTAATCAGAAACACAAATATAATGACTTGTTATACAGTTAGAGGCCACAAAAGTGCACTTGTAATTGTTTTTGACCTGCAAATTGCGGCTCTTAAAAGGGCAGCGTTTTTTAGTGAGAGCTAAAAATCAAATCCAATCCGATCATTGGAACAGTCATTTCTGCTGCTGGGTTAAGACAGTGAGAATTACCCTAAATCTGTCTTCATGAGGCAATTGTCCACAACCCTTGCCATGAGAGGAACCTCACTAGGCTAAGTTTAAAACTGGAGAATCTAGTTAGAAGAAGGAGGAATGGACATTTATCTTATTTTGTCTATGCGCTCCCCATTGATGTAAGATTGACTCTTTCAGAGATGACAGCAGTTACTGAAGCTATTAAACTGCAGTATTTCAAACCAGTAAAGTTCCAAACCATGTGCTGGGAATAGTGTCTACACTATAACCTCCTTCTGTAAAGGGCTGGATATATAGGATGGACAATACAAACTCAGAAAGAAATGTTTAAATCCCATGGATTGAATGATTGAGGGGTTTGGGGTTTTTCCCCTGATGGTTTTCTTCATTTGCTTTCCAGGTTTCTGAGCCACTCGGATTATGTTTCAAGGCTGCTTTTTTTCAGTGAACACTAAAGCCAGACGTAGCTTTGAGAAAAGGAAGGTGAAAAGTGAGTGTCTTTCACAGGTCCTTGTTTGCTAGTGGTGGGTCTTTTTAAGAAAAATAACAAATAGCACAATGTCTGTTAAGTTCTACATAGCACAGGCTTGTATAGCACAGTTTGACCCTGGGTTAAGAGTCTAACCTAACAATCAGTAAGTCGGTGCTTCTACATGACACAGAAGGGTGTCTTACAGTGACACCAGCACCTGGAAGCAGTGTGTTTGTGCTGGCTGTGCTAATTAGCACCTCACTGCTGTATCTATCCTGTGGCAAGTTTCAGCGCTGGCTTGTCTGTAGCTGGCTCAGGCATCTGCACCAGTCTGCACTGCACCGTAGATGTACAAAGACAACTGCAGATCCTGAGTTAAAAGTGGAGACAAAGCAAATACCCTTTCTGAGAGTGGCACGTGTGCTTACAGGATTTGGTTGTCACTTGACTTGGTACACAGAAGGTCAGTTGGGTACAATTTGTTTCTTCCCGCTTCTGTTTTCATTCCCTTTGTGTCTATGAAGTAATTTTATGCTTACTCTGGATTTACGTTTTGAAAACCAGAGCTTCTGAGTTACATCACTAAGCAACACAGTTTTCCTTGGTGCATTTTATTAAAGAATGCTAATAATATTCCAGGCTTCATGCATCTGATTTGCTAGAAATGCCTGGAAAGAGTTGATGTGTTACCCTGTTGCCAACTGCATCTGGCTTGACTCAATTAGTCTGGAGATAAAATTACGTTAATGAGACGGGCTTGCACAGACAGAAAAGCCTGTGGGTGAAGACGCAGAGTTTTAAATAGGTTAGAGTCTTCATTTGTTTTTGTTCCCTGAGAACCCTTTTTTTCCTGTTAAAAAAAAAAAAAAATTTTTGAGTAGACAATTGTCTGTGTAGTCTGTAAAAATATGAAAATGGTCTGAAACCATAAAAGGACTATTGAAGTGTAAATCTATAGTTTATAGCTGAAAAATTATATAGAGATTGTAAATAATTTATAGAAAATCCTAATGAACTTCTGTATGTTATTGTTACCTTTGTTCCCCACTTAACAGCGCACTCATCCTGCCCCGTTCTCCTTGCTGTTAACAGAGTTTTTCAGAAATATTAATACCTATTTTTTTCCTCCAGATCTGTCAGTAGAGGGACAAAATTCTATTTCCTGCTACAGAGTCACTTAATCTTCACATTCTCTATTGTCTTTAACTCTTTCCTCTTCCTCTCGGCCAATCTCTGATTTTATTTATTTATTTGGGGGGTGGATTTCCCCTGCTTTTCACAGCTGTGGTTGCCACATAATGTTTCCTTTCATCTGTACATTTCAAGGTCATCCTCTGCTCATTTCTGAGTTCCGGTGAAAGCTTTGCAATGTGACCAAGTATTACTTGTCCATGTAAATGCCGACTCTGCCAAACAGAGGATAAACCGACACAGATTTTACAAGTCAGCAATCGTCTCCCTTTTGAATGTGACATTCAAGTTGAGAAGGTGAATCTGTGCAAGCAGCAGAGGCAGGCTGTGAGGACCAGTACTGGGGGAAAAGAAGTTATCAGTGTGGCACTTCTGCAGAAACTAAATTCGGTTGGTGTTAGAATAATAACGAGGAAGAATAAACAGAGAGAAGTCACCACCTCAGTCCCGCTGAATTAGGCTGAATTGCCTCTTCTGGAGTGTGGGTTATGCACACCACTGCCGGTATGCCGTGTGTTACAGAACAGGAGAGGAGTATGTTGAGAAAAAGGTATGGAGCTGAACGGGGGGAAGTGTCTGCGTTTTGCTTAACCCCCCTGCCTTGGTCCCCCCAGAAACACAACAGATTTACACAGATTAAAAGCTGTTTGCGGAAAACTTCTTGAAAAGGTTAGCATTTGTTTTGTACAACTCTAGGCAGAGTCATATGTGATGGTTAAAGAGGTATGAAAAGGCCTTCGCTGTGGGCAGGTTGTTGTGTCATCTGTTTTCTTGCCACACTTGATATGGGAGGGAAGATCTTATTGCAAAATTCCCCTTGATATGTGAGGAAAATTAGCACAATTATCGGAAATAGGGTTGGGTAAAATATTTTTTCTATGTTGTGTCTTGCTTGCATTACTAATAGTTGCCAGGGAAACCAACAGAACTCTAAACTCTTCTGCTAGAAAGACAGCTATGGTTATAAACAAGGTCACTGAAAACTGTGTCTGCAGATTATGAAAGAGCTAGTGGGGACCCGCTGTGGTTTCTGCTCTGTGTCCTGATGCCCTTCTACGTGCTCAGTTGCAATTAGATACAAACTGTTTATTCTGGTCAGTATTAAATGTTGGGTTTTTTAAAGCAAACAAAAAACCTCCAAATTATTCTGCATTACCTCAAACTTCATTACCTGAAGTTTGCCTCTCTGGATTGTCATGTTGCTCTGGAGGCTTCAGACCTGTCAGTCTGCTCTGCGTTCCCTGGGGAAACTGGATACCATTCAGGAGTTCTAGTAACCTTTTAATATGATAGCAAAGTAAATTGTAGCTCTCTCTGTACATGAGGTGTAACCATTTTCCAAGAGGTTAAGCCTGGCTAACTGTTTGCCTTTCATCTACAAGGGCACTGTTTGTTATGTTTTACAAAATGTCCACCCCTGTCAGGCACAGCTATGAACCTTCACACATCCATCGTCAGGCTTTCGGGAAAAAATGCCAAAGTTTGTACATAAATCTTTATAAGGAACAGATGCTTATGAACTTTCTCTCACGTTGAATTTACAGGACTGACATTTATTACCTTACTGATGTGAGCTAAAGCCTACGAGGGAAATTGATTTAGGATGAAAATAGGTAATAATAGCTTGATTAAAATAATTTTCGGCTTCAAAGGACCCTCTTGTCCTTCTGCATTAAATAATGATCATAAAATAAATTTGTATATCTCTGATTCCCTTTTTGCCTTTTCTGAAGGTGATGTCCCTTGCAAAGGACACATTCTTCACGGTATTTTATTGCTTTGAATAGTACTTCCATTCCTTATTTGCTTGAATTGCTTAGTCCCAAGCCCAAATACATTCAGGCTGTTAAGACAATCAAAGGCAATTAACAACTATGAATGATGCTTCCAGAAAGTACCACAGACCACGCACAAATTTTTGGTCCTTAAACAAGCTGTTTCTGGCTGTCACCAATCCCACATGTAAGCCTTTGCAACTTACTTCTGGATTTGTTTTTTGTCTTTTTAGTTGGTAGAAGGCAAATCTGATGCTCAGAGAAGTAGCAGTTGCAAGCATATCTGTGACTGCTCATGCTGTTCAGATGCGACCAGAGTGTCCTTCAGTGCCCTTCGGCCTCTGAGGAGGGCTCTGTCTAAAAAAAAAAAAAAAAAAAAAATAGATGATGTTGACACTGTCTATGTGCAGTGTTTGGACTTCTCAGCATAGGGAGGATAAAAGAATTACATGCAGGCATCAATTAGTTTTATTAATTAGGAAAAAATGGTTGCATCTGAAGCTTGTGCATTTATTAGGACGATAAAATGATGGATTTTTAACTGTATTTCTGCTGATGCTACTCATCAGTGCGGTATGTCAGCGTTTCCCACTTGGGAAATATCTTCAAAAGGCAAGTAAGTGTTGTTACCTACTTATTACAGAATGGTGAAAAGTAGTTGGAGTAGATTTTGGTGTGAGCAAGATGATAGGGACAAGCTACAGTTCTCTGGTTCCCCAGTGTGTGTATTCGACATTTGACCAGCAGTGAAGCAGTAGAAACTATTTCAGAGGAGAATAGCGGCTGGCAGAGGAACAACTTTTCACAAAGATCTGAACACAAACCATTCTGTCACATGAAGTTCAAATGCAGGCCTTGTGGAGCATAATACCCCTTTGTCTGGATTTTTGATACTTTAATTTTCAGCTATTTAATATTTAAAGAAATGTGCACTGAAGCTTTTGCCATCACATATTTTGATTCTCAACTGCATGTTCCTGTGAATGAACTAGTGCAATTTTGTCTTTTTTTTTTTTGCATGCATTTGGTTGTGCAGGTAGATCACAGACTAAAAGTCACTGATTGTGATTAGGTGATATTTAAGTCTCAATGTTGTTCTCATCAATCAGTTTTCTTTTCATCATCAGACATTCGCATATGTAGTCATTTTCTTTGGCGTTGTTATGCAGTGATTCTTTGATTATAAATGCCCCAAGAGCAAGGCGTTATATTAGGGAAGCACGGTTTACATTAAGGACTGACATTCTTTTTTTCTCTAGTTTGATTTTATAATGTCTCACAGTTTTCTTTGTCAATAGTTACGGCTAGGTGAGAACTACTGCGATAGCCCAATAGCTAAGACGTGTGTTCATTACTATGTTAATTTGTCATGCAATACAGTTTACAGATCCAAGGATAATCCTTATGGGAAATGCAGTAACTATTAATATATAAAAAATATACTTTGGCCTAGTTTTGGACCTCATCCTCTCAATGAACTGCCAAAATAACAGGTACTTGTCTACAAAGCACGTCTAACTGTCGTATTACTTGGTGAAGAACCAAGACCAAAGGGTTCCACCTAACATTTTTTTTCCACACCATTAGAAAAGCAAAAAATTAAGGGGACAACTTAATTGAAAAGACATTTTGGATTAAGAAATCAATATATTTCATTCTAATAGAATCTCAGTCCACTTTGACTGTTTCGAAACACAGAGTGGTTCTTCCACTCTTTGCCAACACTGAAAGGTGGTTTGTGATAAATCTTGATATATCCAAAATGTATTTAAAAAATTTTAAAAAGGAGTCCATCTGTCCATTTTTTCCAAAATTACCAGGTTGTTCCACCTTGCTTCTGATGTAGAATTTTGTCAGGAGAATGAGCTGGCTTCTTGCACTACCGCGATATCAGAATGCGCTGAGATGAATTCTGCCATCTGTCTTCTTCAATACTAAATATATTATTTGCATTTTTTTTATTTTTGTCTGGTGATGTTGTAGATCTGTGGAAATGTAATTCAGAATTCTTTGCCCAGTTGGCAAGGCTGCCTGATTTTGAAGGACTGACACGTTCTATTTATACCCTAGCTGTGATATGCAGTATTCAGTTGGACACTACAAAACAAAGTAAAAGAAATACAAAACCGTAAATGCCAGTCCTCAAACTGGAAAATGACCATGTGTCCCTTTAAATACAGAGCTTTGATCCCCAAAGTTTTATAGTTTTGCCCATACAAATTCAAACAGTTGGTCATCAAAAAGGACTTGTGTCCAGCTGTTCCCACCTGGAGATATGGTGACTAATTAGCACGTTGGGCCACCTGTGAACTAGTGCATGTTCCGACTCCATCAGGACTTGGTAGTATCCACCTTTCTGTGGAGCCCTCATCATGAGTGCCATATTGTAGTGCAATATGTCACAAATGCAATATGACATATCAGATTACTCAGTCTTCTTACTTGCAGGTTGTATTTTTGTCAGGTCTGTAATTATGAAGCGTGGGAGAAAGACGGGTTTAAGGGCTTCGGGGACTTTACATGCCTGTTTTAACCTTAGGAGAGGCATAGTCCTGTACCTATTAACTTTTGTTTAGCCCCACATGTAGTCAGCTGCTCAGGCGTACAGC
This sequence comes from Ibidorhyncha struthersii, assembly GCA_013398815.1. Taxonomy (NCBI): domain Eukaryota; kingdom Metazoa; phylum Chordata; class Aves; order Charadriiformes; family Charadriidae; genus Ibidorhyncha; species Ibidorhyncha struthersii. The sequence goes on from VZSZ01009987.1 coordinate 27,698, forward strand.
AATCATGACCACGTATCAGAGATATTGTCATTGCCTTGCTCTTCCCTGGACATGCCCCGTTGGCCACTCTTACAGCTGTTTGGCCCTTTGGCTTGACACTGCACAGAAGTTCTTATTATAACACCAAGATTACTTTAATCTCATGTATAATGCAACTACATGTCTGATTTAATTCTGTTGCCTGTCCTGTGACCTTTCATGTCTACCACATATGTCAGCCTTGATTCTTTTCAAGGGGTCCGGTTCCATCTCTTTGGAAGGATTCCCAGCTGGGTAAATCTGTCTGTTAAGGGCTGCTCAGTGTAGACTGCCCGAGGAGTCCCTGGGGAACTGGTCCAGTGATGTTTGGTAAGGACCATTTTGCCTGGACCTTGGCTTTTTCCAGTAGAGAGAAGTTGCAGGTTTTAGTATGTATTTAGTGTTATTTTTATTGCTACTGCAAAGTGAGAAGGAGCAGGATTAAAATCGCTTGCGTTCTAGAGTGGGTCAAATATTGTGGCTTTTTTTTTCTCTCTTAAAGAAAAAAGTAGAATTTAAGTACTTTGGGTACCAGAATCATTCTGGCTGGCAAACTCCTTATAATTTATTTGTCTCACTATTCCCTAAAAAGTCAATCATTAACTGCTTTACTAGAAACTCTTGGAGATTAAAGATGATGATGCTGTATTTGTGGCAAAATGGCAAAGGTGTTCTCCTTTTCTCATGATGTGCCTTAATACCATTATATTCTTTCGTATAAACTAGAAAGCCAAGCTCTCTGTAAGGAGAACACTATGCTTTTTCTCACGATGTCACTTGTTCTGCCACTAGCAGCTCCCAGAATGCAGTATAGTCGTATGTGTCAGGTAGCATAATTATACAGCTTGCATCGGAGTTCTTATTTTATCTCCAAGTATACAGCAATATTTTTTCCTAAATTAATGTCCAGAAAAGGAAGAATAATGTCCTTTGTCAGAAGCTGATAAATCTTTAGCTTCTTCATTCACAGCCTGGCAGTACAAGATTTTTCTTTTNGTAAACTATAGTAATTAGTCTTCAAATTAGTCATATTTTATCATGAAAAGTATACCCTTGATCAGTCCCTAGATACACAGTTTTACCCAAATATTTGATCCTTGGAGCTCTGCCAGTACTGTCAGACTTAAAGATTACTTGAAGTTTCTTTTACATAATGTATGCCAAATTGTTCTTCTCATAGAATACTTATAGAACTATTTCTGCTATTCCCACAGCACTACTGAGTCATTTCTTACGGAATTTCTTACTGCACTGAATATTTATGAAAACTTACAAAGTACGACAATGTTACTTCTAGAGGTGGTTCTTCCAGTGTCTTACCCATACAATTTTACTTTCTTATGGCTTGTTTATTGCCACTGTTACTTTCTTTCCTCTTACTTATGGTTGGATGATTCTTCAAAAGGAGAACATGAACATTGTCAAGTTTAGCCCTTTGAAAGCACAGATGTCTAATATCTAATCCTTTCCCCAGTTTACCAGACCTCAGCTTAAACTCTTTAGATGCCTTTATTTGATACTGCTATTAGAATATTGTCTCCGAATGTCATTATTATGAATTTCCAATCTAATTTTGCCCATCGCCAGTTCATACCTGGTTCTCTTGGTACACTAGGATGGAAAATTGAATACCTGAGCACCAACAGAGATGGAGTTACAACTTCCATTTTAGTATCCTAAGTAAGCTCCATTGGTTTCACCCTATGTTTGTCTTCTGCAATGTTGAATCTGATGATGGCCATATAGAATTCCGTGTCCTGTGGGTATTATGAACTTGATACAGCACTGTATCAACTAACTTAAATAGCAGTTGTGATTTGCAAAAATGGTGATATTTCCTCTCGTATAAGCAAGTAATGCTTATGGAAGCCACTTATACAGTAGCCTTTCTTGTGTTGCATAACTCCGTTTTTTTAGATAGGATGCTGATTATTGGTAGCAGCTCTTGCATTCTGGGTTGCATTAACAACTGCAGGAAAAGAATGAAAGCTAAGATGACTTTCAGCTATACACAGGTTTGATCTAAGGTCTCTAGAACAGGAGAGACCTGTTACTCTGTTACTCTGCTTGTTTGTCTCATGTCATTTGTACGTGCTTGTTCACATAAACAGAAATGCTTAACATATAATTGGTGAAAAAAGAGGTGTCCCTGACTCAAGACTCTAAATTTATTATGCATTTTATTCAGAAGTCTCCAAAACAAGGATTTTTTTCTTTCCAATGGTTTGGGTTTTTTGGGTTTTTTTTTTTGTTTTTTTTTTTTTTTTAATCACAGCTTTGTAAGTTCAGTATCTGGACGTTCCTTTTTGCCAGAATCCGTCTCATGACCTCAAATCCTTTAAGAACCCTGCTTGTTACGGGATGAAGAGGAATGAGTAACAAACTACTGTTCAGTAGAGTCAGATAGAGCTATATTATTGCTTGGTGCATATTGCTATTTTTACCAATGGTATTTAATTAGAAAAGTTCAAGTAAATATAGAGCATACACCTCTAACATGCATTTCCTTGGTAATGCATGAGAGAGACTCCTGCAGAAGAATCCAGAATAGCAGAGGAACCTGGACAAAGCTCATTCTTTGATTTACATCTGTTTCATTTTCCCCAAGTTTCAGAATAGCTGAGTATCAATCCTGTTTCTCTTATCTCTTTGACTAGCTTGAGTTAGATCGAAGAACTGTGTATTTCCAGAGAATCTACATAATACATATAAATATGTTGAGAAATTTCTATCTTGGTAATGGCTTCAGCCTCCCTGGCAATATATTAAAATTATATAGAAAATAAAACAGCAGAAAACAGGAAAAGGAATAAAAAGAGCAGCAAATGGCACAAACACTGTCCTCCTGTAGAGACCAGTACTGTTGTCTTTTCCTCCACACTACCAGCCCAAATATCTGACCAAGAAAGGCTCTAAAGTAGTACTGCAGAAGTGCAATAAAGTGTCAGAGTTAAGGAGCTCCTATGGAGAACACCCTGACAAAGGCTTCCTGTCTGTAAAATGCTTGGAATAGTTTTTCAGACTGTTTCCTCTTCAAAGCTGATGCCAGAACTCAGCCTGCTTATGGGTTTAAGAAGAAAATAGGCCATGCATGTGTCAAAAAAAAAAAAAAGGAAAAAAAAAGAATTCAGGACTATGTTTTGCTGTAATTCTGCAGGCATCAGACAGAGCTCAATGCTGTGATGCTTTGCTTTCCTCAGTCGATAACGGTTTTCCAGTCCCGTCCAGAAAGTAAACAGACAGACTCTGGTGAAAGTGTGTGCCATGAAAAGGAGTTCAACACAGAGATGGTCAAGCTAGGTGAGATCCAAGCATATCAATTCACATCAAACAACGCTGTATGGACTTTTCTGATCAGGACCAGGTACAATCTAGCCAAATTAACTTGATACCAAGCCTAAATTAAGAAGCTTTGATTCTTGCCAAGAGGTTATTAGCTTTGGAACCGTGCCAAACCTCTGTGACTATATTCTGTCTGGATCTAAGGTCAGATGCCTGCAGACAGCATTGCTGTTCCGACTTGTGCATTTCCAATTTTGAGACTAATGTGAGTAGAATGAGGTGCTTCAGCATCTGTCAGTATAAAAATTCCCTGTGTCTTCCTTGTGAAATTCGTAGCACATGAGCATGTGTTCTGCTTGCAGTCACAGACATATGGAGCAGAGGTGACTCAGCATTTCCAACATCATGATTAAAAATAACCAAAAAAAAAAAAGGAAAAGTTNGGAGGAGGAAGAGTCCATTTAGGCTAAAGTTCTTGGATAATCAGAGGAATTCAGAAACACCTTCTACTGTGATATTTGACAGCAGTGAAAACTGCTCAAGGTTATTCATCCCTCTAACCATTGACCTCTACATTTGATGAACATGCAGCTGAAAAATGTCAGCAGCAAGAATTTGTGAAACTCAGCCAAAGAGCATGAATGAAAAGAAATAACCTGTGCAATACTTCTCTGAAAAATCACTTTGTAAAACTGGCACCCCCTTGCTTAAAAAAATCATCTCCTTATATGTATTCAGACATGTTATTTGGAAACAAAGTATTGTTTGGATTTTGCTTTTGTTTAACGGATGAGCAAAAAGAGCTGGTGACTTGCTTTTGGGCTTTTTTTTTTTTTTTTAATTCTTGCATATTCAACAACAGTGGTTTATATTCCACTGAGATACCTCTGCCAGTGGTGGGGCTTTCATGGATATCAGAGAGGATGTAATTTGGAGATACATAGATCCTAGGTTGATGAAAATCCAGTGATGCCTTTGGAAATGGAAGGCAGGAAAAGAGGAGGGATGACAATTTTTTTGTCCTCTTACCTGAAATTCTCTAAAGAGCTCGTTCAGGCCCAGCCTTTTTTGCACATACCCTCTAGTGTGTTCCATGTACGCCTGAGGAAGGCTGCCTTTCCTGCTAATCCTTCATATCCATGCAGCTTTTGGCATCTTTACACAATGTAGGACAAAAATGTTCTACTACTTTTGCAGACACTGGTCTGTAAGAAAGTGTATGAAAATTCTCGGGTTTTTAATTTAATTTATTTTGACATGAATCAGAAATCAACCAGTAGTTTGTAGCAGCTCGTTCTAGTAGTGATCAGCTTGCGACTACAATTCTGAATGAAATCCATGAGTTAATTTAGGGTCATGTGGTGAAAAGTTATATTTATGGCCAAGTTCTAAAAGCAAAGAGCTCATTTTCCTGACCGGGTTTGGTAGAGACAAAAGTCTGAAATGAGAGGTTTTCTGGTCAAAATACAGCCATCTGGAGCTTCGGTTTAATTAAAATAATTTTGTGAGGTGCTTGTATGAAGCTTCAGCGAAATGTATTCCTGTCCACTATTTACCTTTCATTGTGTCCCTGTTTAAAAATGCTAATGGCAAACAGAGAAAAAAGCAGAAACAGTACAGTGTATCCAAACTAAACAGAGTTAGTGCATAACAAAGTCAGGTAATTCAAATTACTATGGTGTAGTGTTATTTAAACAGTTTGTAAAATACTTGCAAAGAACAAATACATTTGATTAAAAAAGAACAGTATTCATTTATGAAAGATTCAATAAATAAGGGACTACATGAAAAGGAATATTATTTTTAATGAACCGTTCTGTACTGATGCATCTTACTGGCTCCATATACCAACCAGTCCCTTCCCTAATTGATTTTTTTAATACATTTTCTTTTGAAAGAGAGGAAATCTGCTTTGCATATCCATCATGCTTATTTTATACATCTTTAATAGATCAAATTGTTTTCATTAAGGTCTGCAATTAACTGTGACAGAAATGTTGACTAGATGTAAATAAAAACCCTTGTTTGCATGTTGCTCTTAATTATGTGCTTTTGATTTTCATGACATGCATTTTAGAAAACTTTAAAAAATGTAATTACTGATGAATGCCTGTGGTAGGATGTGATTATAGTTCAGTGTCTCTTATACAAGCATCTAAATTTGAATATAAATATTTTTCCTATTGCTATCACGTGAGGACTGGTGCTAAAATTCCTAAGTACTGGTAACATGTGTATGTGTAAACTTTTAGTTTGTGTCTGAAGTATGTCGACACTGAAATTAAACACACAGACTTAAAGTGAAATAGTACTACTGCTATAATGGGTGGAAGGCAGAACTTCTAGTTTAGAGGAAATTTTCATTTTCTTTCCAATCTCATCAAATGTGATAAAATCTTACTGTCTTAGAACGTGTTTGGCACATCTTAGTCATAATCTTAGTCTTAGTCATAAATAAAGTCTTAGTCATAGTCTAGTTAATCTTGTCCTGTGCATGCACTTTCGTAGAGAAGATCTTCATAAAGCCAAAAATGCACATGAGGAAGGCATGGAACAAATCCTGAAAGGCATATTTTCAGTTTTCATTGTATGGACCATAGACATACATACCTCACTGTCAACGAAGCCAGTGATTTGTGCTACTGGCTAGTTGTCCACAGAGAGGTGAAATCAAAGAAATTCTCCACTACAGCATTAGACAAGGCAGAAGAGGCAGAATCCATATTAATTCTGCTTGCTCTTTAATTTCACAAAGTCAGTTCTGAGCCTTATAGATATGTTCAGGCAGCAGCTCTGTGTGATCTCGGAGTAGCTGAAGGGCATCAGATGCCCTATTTCTGCCACTGAGATGTGCCTCAGCAGCCAAATAATAGATTATAAATCTCTGAAAGCATTTTTCAGTCATGCATTTTTACCATATCCCTATACCAACCACAAGATTTCAAAGAGCATAAAAATCACTTGTACCAGAGGATTTTGCAGCATAGATAATACTGTAGACACTCACTGTGCTGTCATTTTGACACAAATAATTGGGCGTGGAGATGCATGTATACAAAAGAAGAAAAAAATCTTTATCACATGCTGCCACACAGGCTGTGTAGTATAGAGTTACAATTGTAATAATCCATCACTGTCTCTCTGTATTGAAATTGAAGACAAAAAATATGGTGTTTGGACTGCAAAAAATAAAATTGAACACCTGTGGTACAGTTACATTATTGGGTTATATTGTAGACGGTATGTCTGCAAAATTGAACTCTTTTTCTGTTCCACTTCAGATTTATTGCTGAGTAAATCAAAAGTCAGTTTGTGAAGACGAGGACCTGCCTTTTGGTAACTAAAATGTTGTTTTATTCTGAACAATTTGGGTGCATATTTATCATTCCCTGCAACGTTACTTTTGACAAAATACAGGAGTTTCTTCTGTCTTGTTTTTGCTCACTTTCTACCAAAGGGATAATTGCATTGCTGATGGCTTGCGAGAATTCTTCATTTATATTTGTAAACTGGAATCTGCCCATTCCTGCAATGGAGACCGAGTTTTGCAGGCAGCATGCACACTCTGTACAGATTAGGGATATGCATGCATTCCCCCAGTTCTAGACAGCTTCTGGCTGGGCTGCAGCCAGAAGAGAGCAGGGTGTGAGCCATCAGCTGTGACATGCTTGAAAGGTGATCTTAATGGAAAACAATTTGCTTGGGGGCACAGGCAGTTGTAACTCACAGGGAAAGCAGATGCTGTATTTTCTTTTAGGGTCAGTGGGCATAAAGGATGCTTTTGCCATCACTGTTGCTGATATTATCACCTAATGGAGTTTGAGCTTTACCCTAAGTGAGCAGTGTTACATACTTCTGTCACATCCTGCTCACTGCTGAGGAGTAGATTGTTTCATAAAGACAAGTCAATCTAAGACATTATTGAACAATGTATTTTCACTTTCTGTATATTAGCACCTTTTGCTTCAGCAACTGCAAAGAAAGTTGGAAAACTTGACTTGCTTTACGTAGAAAAACAATGATCATGCGGTTTGCATAAGGCCTTTAAAAAAATTTTAAGAGAAAGGAAGTGACTGATGTTCACTGAAATGTTTCCCGAGAAAATGGGGTTATCTAAAACAGTAACCATAAATTAATCGGATATGTCACAGCTCCCATTTTTCTCTTCTATTTCTTTGTTTCATTTTGTAGCGCTTAGAAAATTTGCTGCAGTGTTGGTGTTCATTTCTGGTGCGAGTTGTCCGGTATTATTTCAATAGATTACTAAATATTTTTTAATAGATTTCTTCATTTGTTTTCAACTGCTTCATCCTGTGCTCCTGATATTTGCTAAAAGCATAGCATTAATGAAATCTATCTTTGAATTAGTGATGCATATTTTCCTTTTTGCTGCCTGATGTGGCAATGACTTGAGGAGTTTGTCCTGTTGTGGCTGGTCAGTTGCTGTAGGAATTCAATTTTTGAGAAGGAAAAACTACGAGATGAAGAAACAACTTCTGCTTTAGTGCTTTTGGGAAGTCCTTTCAGTTTTGCACAAATACCATTTATTTTTGTCAACACTTAATATCACGTACATAATTAGTCCATCAAGCCACTTCGCAGGTAATGTATGATCTACTCCACCTACATTTGAGTGCATTTGAATTCATGTGTACCTCTTTTTGCAAAAGCCCTATTAGAACAGCATATGTTACTAATCCGTGATGGGACAGACTACTTCGGAGTATTTCAGGTACCCTTGGGCACTGTTTTTGACCTGGCCAGTAATTAGATTATATGACAAGAGTTCAGACTTGTGTGTCTTGAAAACAAAATAAAGTGCTCATTTGTGGTAAGGCTGGATGCTTGTTTGTCAGGTGTTTGGGATGACACAAAGTTAAGGTTTGGCTTTCTGATACAAGTGATTTTTTATTTCTTTGGTTGGTCGGGGGCTAATCCTTTTTTCACTTGCTTATTTTCTCATAGAAATATATTTTTGTTTATATATTTTTGCCACGTCCTGTTTTACTAGGCACTTTACAATGACAGAGGTAATTTTGGTGGAAGGCAATATAGCCGTGGCACCTCTCTTATCTAGTTTTTATTATAGTGTTACTTCCCAAATCCCAGCCACAACAAAACATATACATGTGTAGTCCCTCCCCAAAATGCTGTTCTGTTTCATCTGAAAGTAGCTACACTCTGCAGTCTCTGTGGCAGATGAGCAGGAAAGTGGCAGATGTGGAAGAGGAGGCACAAATGCTCTCCCTGTGCTGAGAACATGACTGTGTGTTGCACCTGTCATCTCAGGCCTTCCCTGGTCCAGATGAGCCAAAATATTATAAAGGTTTCAGTTATATGAAGTTTGAAACAGAAGATGCACGTGCCAATAGGCAAAACAAAAGCTTTTAAAGAAAAATCTCCATTTCATGTAGATCTTCTTTAAGATAAGAAATTTGGAAGTAAATCTTTAAATGTATTCCATTTTTCCCAAATGTCTCTTGTTCAGGGTAAAATCTTAAACCATTCATTGGAAATACCTGTTCCGTGTCTGTGGTGAGGGATCAGATTCCATCAAAATGTGACTTTGAAAATCCACTGTCCGCGGCAGGCCTGCAAGGACATTCTGTATATTCATTAAACAGCAGTTGTAAATGTTCACTGAAGTGCCTGAGTCACTCCACAGAGCAATACATCTCTTCCTCAACACTTGTAAAACCTTAGATTATGTTTTGGTAAACAGGCACATAAATGTGATTTGTTTATATTTTGATCTTCTGAAAGATAAACAGTGTTGCTACCAGGAAATGTCAAACGTATTTGTGCCATTAAAAATATTTTCTTCTAAGCAAATAAACAACTCTTTAACACCTAAATCAGATACTTTTATTTTTAAATTGATTCCCTTGTAAACCTGGAAGAGTTCTTAGAATCACTAATGCAGGTTAGTTGTTAATTCTCATTGAAAGCTCCTCACAGCTCAGCTAGCGTATCACCTGTGAAATTTTCTTCTTTCCTGAACCAGCATCTCAATAACACCACCATTGCCCTGTTAGGACTAAAGTATGTATTTACCTGAGTCTTTGCACACTATAATAGGTGAAGTCAGTTATTTGATATATACGGTATTTTTTGACTGTAAGTTGTCCACCTGTTTGTGCTTTAATCTTTGTTGCAACAGATGAGAAGACCATGCAGCAAAAGCTGATTATTTCTCTTCATTGAATCATTATTGAGATGGTACTCCTTAATAACGAGAAAACTTGCCAAAAGAGGATGTTACATTACCACATTAAAGGGTTTAGGATGTTGAACAGCATAACCTGAACAAGGGTATCCTTGGGCTGAGCAGGATGATAGCAGCAGCAAAGCAGAAGAGACTGATTTAACCACTATTACAAAGCAAACTTTGCAGCCCATCGCTTTGTTTCCAGGGCTTGTTTGCAAATCAGGCAATCTCTCTTTTACAAAACGTCATGCTGGAATGTTGCATCTGTGCTTGATTTCTGCTGCTTTTTAATCACAACAACTAAAGGTAGCTCATATAAACACTCTTTCCTGAGGGAGCAAAAAAGAGAAACAAGAGAAGATATCGGGTGTGGATGAGATCGGCCTTTACCAAGTACTGAATCTCACCCTGATAATGAAGCAAAGTGCACTAGAAATATGACCCTAGGGCTCCAGGAGGTGCTGGTGGGAGAATACAGTACAGCACTGAACCTTCTGTTGTTTGATGAATTGAAAGATGCATGGAGAATTGACATTGCTCAGAGGATGGACATACGTGATGTAGAGGCAGGTGCTGGGAAATCACTAGGATGTTTCTCTTGCTCTTCTGGAGTGTAAAGTCGTCACTCAAAAGAGAAACGCAGAATATATGCAGGGGTGAAGTAGCTACAGATGGAGACTGCAAGGGTAAAGCAGCTGAGTGGGTGGGTTTGAGTACCCACAGTAACAGAGAAAATGATGGAGGAATCCGGAGTTCTGTGTGTATGTGAGGAAGAGCTTGAAACTGTCCTGAAGTGAGCTCAGTTTCTATACTAGATTTCGGTGTCATTCTTTTAATAATTTTGCTCTCGCTTCACTATCCATTCTATTCTTTTGCTTGGGAATTTACATGCTCTCGTTAAACAAGGTTTCTTTCTGGTTTTTGATGTAATTATCAGAGGAATGGAGTTCTGACTTTCTGTCTTGGCTTGCTCGTATGATTTACATCTCATGTATTCATTGCACTGTCTCCGACATGTACATGGAGAGCGTGGGAAACATTTTTGGTTCTTGTGGGAAGGAGTTACCACTCTTTAAAAAAGCCAGCTTCAAGAAGGTGGTCTACTGAAACTCCCTCTCCCTAACAATTTGTCTTTTAATACACAACGTTGTGCCAACAGTACAAAGAATAAATTCTTACTGATTCAGATAGGTCCCTGTTTCAAAGCTATCTTTGAAATGTTCCGGTATCTGTTGTCATAAAGGATGTTCTGCCAAAGTAGTAATAGTCAGTCCTGTGGGAAGCCCCAGAGGAGGAACACCTGAATTACCATGTTGAGCAGGGACAGGGAGGAGGGGGCATCAGTAGCCCACCTCCTGGGAGGTGATTCCTGGAGATGGTTTTACTTTCCAGCTTGGGAACTAGGTACAATTTTTCTAGCTGGTTTTATTAAAGAATACTGAAACCTTTCCCCACGTCTCCAGTTTCATGTTCCCACTGTTTCAAGTACACACTGGGGAAAAAATTGCAACAAAACTTCTTATATTGCATTTGTCCAAATTTTCAGCTTCTCAGAGTTGCACAGGATTCAGCTGATCTGCAGTGAAGGGAGGGAAATGCTTGTGATCTCATAGTCCATGAGATCTAGAATTTCTCTGGATCAGTACAGGAGAACAAGAAAAAGTCACTAGAGGTAGTCTCAAATGGCAGAGTCAAACCAATATTTTTCCAAGTTATTGCATGATTTTTAATATGATGGTGGGTTTTTTTTATGTGCTTTCTCTGTGCCTTTTCTCCCCCTAAAAATTCATCAGACCTTAAAGTCTTTCCATACAAAGCCCAGAGAATTAGCCAATTTATTGTTTAAAAACGTAATGTCAAAGTTGCCAAGTGTTGTACCTGATGAAAGAGAATGGTATAGCTAAATGTCTTAGCATTTATGGGAAATTACATTTTTAGCAAAATCTCCTCCCTTGCTTATGTTAGAGATTACAGTGCTTACACTTGCTAAAGTCTCACAGCACCACAAAGAAAATTTGTGCTGAATTTAATTATTAAATACACAGCAGAGCTGCCAGAAAAGTTGGAGAGTGAACTGAGCTGGCGTTTTTTGCCTTGCTTTGTTTTGGTTTTATTCCAGTGTTTTGTTGGTCCTCACTAAACCTGTAACTGTTCAGCGTAGCGGCGGAGGCTTATCGCCCGGCTGCCTAGGCTCCCCGCGCAGGCTGTTAATGAACAAACAAGTTGCAGAATGAATCTTATGGGAAGATGCCCCAATATAGGAAAACCAGACATGTTTGGAGACACAAAAATGATCAACTTGAAAAATGAAACTAAAACAAAAAATGCCCTCACAATGAGATATTTATTCAGTTATATGAAGATGTATTAGCTAGCTTCATTCATGCATAGAATTGAATGCATTTTCGTTTTACTTTTTCCCACTCTGTTCTCTTCAGTGGGATATTTGCAATCAACACAATTTATGTTTGGAGTTCAGGATTTTTGTGAGATAAATCCAGTTCATTTTCATTTCACTACTTCAAGAGAATTACATCAGAGGGTGATTTTATAGCAAACAAATAAATAAATATTGGAAACCACCACAAAGAGCTTGTAGAAATTATGGTAATAGGAAAGCTTGAAAGCCATTTTATAGAGATCAAAGATCTTAACAGGCATGATTAGATTATGAGTTAAATTAAGGATGGTCACCATTTTGAGTAAGATTCTTCAGTGCACTGAAGAATGCCTTTTCTGTAGCTATTAAAAACAAGCTGGACACATGAGCAGGCAGCACAGGGGAACTTTGGGTTATTCTGAAACCTTTGAGAAAGGCGTTGTTCTGCAGGTGCGCCGGTGTTACACAACTGCATGACCACTCTCATTGCACGTGTTGTGGAAAAGCTGCTGAACGGTGGTGCTGGGGGGTTCTTTTGAGATAATGCCTCAAAGGAGTCTTGCGTGGATTCTGATAACGCTGATCACATTGGGTTGGTTTTCATCACGTAAAGTACTATGTGCATGGTAAGATTCCATTTGTGAAGAACACGAATACCAATGTATGACAGAAATGTGAATTTTATTTACAGTCATGTATATGCCTCCATAGGTTCTAAAATAAATGTTTCAAATTGTCAAGTACTGAATGTTTATTTCCACATTTTCAATAACTATGGCTCAGTTCATTCAGATGTGGGATTTGTGTTTCTTAGGAAAATAGGATTCTTTGTTAAGTGTTATGGGATCCTGCAATCTGAGATGAGGAATATAATCAGTTTTAAATAGCAGTAAGTAACAAAATTAGGATGGAAAGACTAAACAGTACACAGTCAGTAAGGAAGAGTGACTTCAGATGCAATCTCAGAATTTCAAAATTGCTATGCACATACTTAGAAGTTTTATGGCTGCAGGTAGTTATTTTTTTGACACTGGAAACTTGATGGTGTATGACAGAAGGCAGCTTTCTTAGAAATACCCTTGGCTAGAATATTTCATTTTATTAGATAAGTATCTGTTGTTATTTCTCTAAGCAGCCTAAAAATAATTGTCAGTTTCTCTCAATTTCACAAAACCTACCACTATATTTGTAATGCTATAAGACCATAACATAATTTTTAGTAACTATTACTAGTCATCATCTTTTATTAAGTCTGACTGTTCCCATTCTGCAACGTCATTCAGTGCGTGCGTGCATTTTCTATGTTGTATGCATGACTATACATGATGTCTAAGTGAGGTTTCAGTAGTATACTCACCTTGCTAAATGGTGATGAAAGGCCAAGTTACTCATATGTTCAGTTGTAGTCAGAGTGGGTTTTAATATACCTCTTCTGAATATTGGTGGGCCTCCTCTGATCCAGGACTGTTCCAGGACAGTTTCTTGTGCTGTAATTGGTGTAGAGAGATGAGTATGTGGAAGAATAGCTACCTGGAGAAAGCTGAAGGAAAGCCGTGCTACTCTTAGTGGCAGAAATTGTAGAAAGGTTCAGGGAGAACTACGTTGTCTTTGGTAACACCTGGTTAATATTTGCATTCTGCTGCTGAGTCAGGGTTCCTGCGTGACAATGGTGTGAGGACCTGCCGTGGCTGTAATGTGTAAGTTACTGTCCAGGTCCTGTATAATGGCCAAAGTACACACCGATGTCACCGGCCATTCTGTAGTACATCAAGCACTGTCATCTCTTAATAATGTAAACTCGGTAAGCTGTAGCATTTAATTACATGAATGAGTAATCGTGCCTGACGATGCTGCAGCTGATAACTTCAGACTACAACACTGCGTTGTAACATCTGTTGCAAGGCAGTTTGTTTTATCTTAACCCTCCTGCATTGTAGGCTACGGCAAAACTGTAATTTCAGAGCCTTTCATTTTACAGCTGCAAGTTTATGCTGCTTCTCTTTTGCTGTAGAAATCGGCACTCAGCTGGGTTAGCTGGAACTAGCGGCAGGCCTTTCGATGGCATCACAGCTTAGGTCATCAGAAGCAACTTGTGAGTGCATTGCTCTTTGTTTGCCAGCAACTCAGAGGGCGTATATAGAAGTTGCTGGTGCAGTTACTCAGTCCTGTGTTTGAGGCCTTACTCTAAAATGAGGTGAATGTAGAGTAAGTTCAAGATAAAACATGATTTTACCTTGAAGCTAATAAGCCTATTAAGGAAATAAAAGTTTTCAGGGTCCATTATACAGTCTGATGAATTTGACTTGTTTTGTTTTCTCTGAAACTATAAAGTTAAGATTTGAGCTATTTAGGAATATAAGGCTGTAAAAAACATCGAATTTTGTCATCTACTATCTCAGGCATCTTCCAGAAGATGTTAAATCCAGGAAAAGAATATCCCCTCTATGACTTCTCCCTCACTATTTCTAACATACATGTTTCCTCTCTAAATTGAGAGAACATTTTTAAAGTACGCTTTGTTGAGAGGAAAGCATTGAGGCTTTTGCAATGCTGCAATCAAGAAAAAATAATTTCAGTCCTGTTAAGGCTTCTTTTGTTGCTGCGCGGCACTCAGCAGTTTGAGTTTGACAACTTCTCGACAGAGGAAAACAATGTATTTAAAGAAAAATAAGAAATAAGTGGTGTTTGATCTTTTCCGGGGCAAGCTGTCTGAAGTATTTACTATAGAAACAAATTTTCAAAAATGGTGCAGGTGAAGAAGCTTGGCTTTTTACCTCGTGCAAATCAGTATTATATCTTAAGACCTTAGCAGCATTGTTTATGTTGATTACAATGCAAAATAGTTTTGCAAAGACGTGATGCAAATCTCAGACTTCCTTTCAAAACTGGGCTGGATTTTTATGTTGATGATAACTAAGCAATGATGGAGTGGAATTACTTCTAAAGCCTCTTTTCTGTGCCTGAATTTTGAAGTGTCTTAAGACCTTATCTGTCATCTCATACAGGAGTTCCCAGAACACACAAACTACCAGTAGCACCCCATTGCTCTAAGATACAGCTCTCGTTGCGATTTGGGAGACTCTGGTCAAGAGGAAATTTCCGAGACTGCCTTCGTCCCCGTGGAGCGCTGGCTGGCACTGCCACCTGCCTTAGCCCGCCCGCTCCCTTCCTTGCCTGGGGCTTTAGAAGTTGCCCTCAGGCCCTTCTTCCTAAAAGTAGCTCTCACCTCTTGCCTTTCGCTCCTGTTTAGATAGTAAACTCATGGGACACGGGCTTTCTCTTTCTACATGTATGTACAGCCAGAGATTATTTTATGGAACAGCAACCAGGAAAAAGGCCCGAGGCCGCAAGCCAAGAGCGAGCAGGACCTGCTGGACTAGTGCGTAGGGTATACATAAGTCGTGCTGTGTTTGGGAGGAAGAAGCAGCAGCCCAGGCTCTGTCCAAGCAGCCCTCTGGGGCTAAATTGATTTCATGTATTGCAACCAAATTGGGCTTATGCTGATGTACTTTACGTTATACTGCAATGCTTAATGTAGGTGTAAATTGAATGGCCGTACCAACTGCAAAGATTG
The DNA here is from genome assembly GCA_013398815.1 of Ibidorhyncha struthersii. Classification (NCBI taxonomy): domain Eukaryota; kingdom Metazoa; phylum Chordata; class Aves; order Charadriiformes; family Charadriidae; genus Ibidorhyncha; species Ibidorhyncha struthersii. Next base: position 43,160 of record VZSZ01009987.1, read on the forward strand.
CAGCTTGAGAGATCAGGAGGCTTGATTCCTTGCTGGTCTCTCTGTGTGGGCTAATACCTGGGAGACCGTTTTTGTGAATGATGGGATTAGTCAAGTGTTCACATAGGATTTTAAAATAGAAATTTTTTTCCTGTTTTTGTATTTCATTTCTTGTATAGCCTTTGCATGCAAACCTGGAGTTTCTGACAGAAAATTACAGCCTCAGTTCCACAAATACTGACTTGTCTATTATTCATTGATTGTCCCTGGTGGGACACTGCAGGGATGCCGGGAGACTGTGATTTCTGAATTTGGAGTTCTGCCTGCGGACGGAGGACTGAGCCTCAGCTACTGTGAACGCCAGGCAGCTCTCAGATGAAAAGCGTTCTCTAGCCTGCAGTGAATAGCAAATACGTTGTCCGTGTTAGAGACGGGCGCTTCTAGCCTGTCTACAAGGTAGATAAAACTGGGAAGAGAAGGGCATAATGCATGCAAGCAAGCATAATAAATAAAATACAGGGGCAGCATTTGGAGTGGTTGGTTAGAGCAGTTTCTAAGGAACTGAGAAGTGGGAGTGTGAATCCTCTCTGAGAGACAGTAATTAAATATCAGATATCTACATCCTAGGTGAATGCTGCTGTAAAACACAGACCCACAACATCTGTCATCTTTGGCTAAGTTTGGAAAGAAACCCATCACCACAAGAAATGCTCTTCAGTCTTCTAAAGAAGGTGCTAGGTGCTGCACTCCTAACCGGATTTTAAGCAGTGGATTTAAGCTGGAGGAGTCATTACCCAGTAAAACAATGTAAAATGCATAAGCATCACTGCTTGGTATTTTATACACCTCTATCATTAGTGTTTCCTCTCTCAAGACCATTCCCAGACCTGATTCATGTATTTGTTCAACGTACATTGTTGATGGGTTTACTTTTTTAAGTGAAAGAACTCTGCAGACCAATTAAAGCTCAGGAGAATACAATACATTTTAAAATCATACATGTTTCAAGTAACCCACAATACCTCCGCAATACGGTTTTAGTAATGTAAGAAACAACTCTAATCACTAAAATAAACTCATCAATGTCCTTGCATCTGTTGGAATCAGGAATTTGGGCCACCGTTCTCAGCATGTAGGTGGTAAAAATCTGTCATTGAATCTGGAAGCTGTTAGGAATATATTCCCTCTCTCCATATGAATCCCCATTCTGTTTTGTGCCTGTCCAGAGTGTGGACAATTTCCTTTAACAAGGACTGAGGAACAGTCAGTCTCATTTACAGTCTCAAAAAATCAAAGGGTTTACAAGATTGCTTACTGCGGCATACTTGGCACTCCAAAGGATATTGCTCTCTAGGTTCAGTAGCCAGCTCCTATCCTTTTGCTAGGCTTTTCATTAAGAAATCTTCTAGAAGATTTATATATATGACTTTAAATTTCCTTGATACCTAAAGCAGAAGTGTTAAGAGCCAAACAAGTCCTTTGCAAAGAGTATGGAATTGGCAGCCACACAGTAAACATGAAACTTGGTTAGTGATAGAAAGGGCTCAAAAACTGCATAGTTGACAATACTCAGTTGGAGGAAAATACATTGTCTAGACCTTGAGAACTTATTTTCCATGGGTGTTCTGAAAGGTGTATTCTGTAGAAAAAAAAGGTGGCTGGGATGGCCAATTTTGTAACTGTTAATTTGCTAAAAGACAATGTAAATGAATGGTTTGAAAACAACATTTTGGAACTTTTTCATCTGCAATGTCCAACACCAGGGAGCAATGTCTGGTGTCGTACGTATTCATAATAGCATTGAAGTGATGAGGAAAGATGCATTGGTGGAAGGAGAGTGATTAAAACCAAAGTCCTGAAAAAAGTTTTCGTTGATCAGAAAATATCTGAAACTTAAATGAGCAATTTTTCATTTCCTCTGCAAGTTCTGTTCTAACCACTGGTTCATACACAGAAATTGCAGTGAAATGAACAAGAATTCCTTATAAATACCCATGCCAAGAAATGGTGAGATGAAAGTAGATATTTCTCATTATTTGCAAAAAATGTTTCTGCATAATTACTTCTGCCAACATTTCATTGCTTTAGTGTCCCCTTGAAGGGATTGCCTTTCAAAGTGTGTTTTATTGCAGTCTTTAAAGAGAATGCAAGGTTGTATTTCTGCTGCTTCAAGTGAAAAGGAATTTAAACTGCGGACTCCTGTTTTGCTTTTTGCCTGACCAGGGTGTGCATGCAGTGTCTTTGAGAGTGTTTCAACGTTTATGTAATGTTTGCTCTAATAGTTTTCATTTCAGCAGAATGCATATTCCAGAAGGTACACCAAAAGGTACCAGTTAGCAAATATTGTAATGATCTGCACAACCTCAATCTAAAAGTCTATTTAAAACTTTGTGTGAATTTTTGAACGCAAGGTGTGCTTCTAAAATTTCCCTTAGCAGGTCACTTTCTGCTTTCTGCCTTCTCATCGTATCCCCAGCAGTAATGGATCTTGGTTTTCCAGGATCCTATTACATTGCACAGGGCTATCTGGAAGATAAGGATACAGGCTAGTAAACTGCATATTTGAATTAACTTCCCATACAGAGCTGTTGGACCTCTAAGTCTCATTTCATTTGCATGAAACACTCAATTCTGCATCATGAGATGTTGAAAGCTAGAGCTGTCTCAGGCTTGACTGAGTAGTTAGCGTGAGACTATGCATAGGCCCTAATACGTGCAAAAAAACCCAAAGGTTTTCTACCACCTCTGTTCCTTGAGGACCCCAGTCTCTTAGGCAGTGTAGGAGGATCCTTTGTAGGTTTTGTCATCTTGCAGAGGATGCCGCTGCTTTCTTTCAAGAATGGCTAGCAGAAGAGCAGAGAGTTGTATTACTTCCCTACAGCCTGGGGATTAGAGCATTTTCTGAGAAGCGGAATAGCCAGCTGTGTCTTGTACAGCAACCAACCACCTTGGATTAAACTTTCATGTTGCCTTTTAGGAGACATCCCTGCAGTTTAGAAGGTGCTTCTGAATTCATTGGTTCAAGAAGTATGCATGACACTAGCACTTCAGTGGAGCACAAGAAAGTTTCTAGATTCTCATCCTTAATTCCTAGGGTTTTTTTTTTCCACATTGTGTTATTAAGGAGCTGTTAAATAGAAACATTAAAAAAACAAAACAAACAAAATTCCAAACCCAACGACTCCCCACCCCGTCCTACAAAAGAAAAAAAAGAAAACAAAAGACCTTGAAACAGCTTCCCACGTGCTCATTCTATGGAATCCCCTTCTTCCTTCTTAACCCTATGGAAATCCTTAATCCTTTTTACTTTACTGTAGATTCTGTTACAATTGGAGCTCTACTTCTTGTTCACCTGAATGACCACAGGAATGGGATAAGAAAGTATCATGATGTGACAAATAATTACCTATTAGTTTCAAGGAAGAAGCAATGTTAGAATTAAATCTTAGGAGAGGGTGTCCACAGCAGAATACCATTCCACCTGAGTGTCATCTTTTCATGGAGATTAATGCAAGTCTCAACCTATAGCCTTCAGTTTATGTAATGTTTCATAGGAGATGCTTTCTGATCTGCTAGTTTTGATTTGTATTTTCCTATCCTCATCTGAGTAGATATTAGATCTGGAGCATGGGCTCAAGTTTTTCCACTTCTCACACACAATATTCGGAGGGAGAGAAAAAAAAAAAAAAAAAGAGTGAGGGAAGGGAAAAGGACGAACCAAAGAAGGAATTCCTCTGTTGCCAGTGTAGACCAGAGGAACTACATAGCTCTGTTTCATCCTATCAGTTCCTCTCAAAGGTAGATTTAGCTGGAGATTTTGTTTGATCTCTGTATGTTTCTGATTTCTTGAACGTGTTCTTTCTCTGCAGAGCATTGCTCACTGTGCAGGAAATTTTAGGTTGTAATTTCTTTTCAAGCTACCACCAATTTTTCTCAGCAGAAAAGAACACTTTGTGTCAATTTTAACTGGTGATGGATGCAGGGACATTTTTTCTACTTGCAGAAAAAAGGCCACGGTAACTCTCAGAGCTCCTGCCTATGTACATTTTCTGTGAATTAAAAAAAAAATAAAATAAATAAAGCACTGCCAGTTCTGAAAACTGATGCCTGTCAGGAGCAGCTGAAAGTTAATTTAGAAGGAAAAAAAAGTTAGCTAGAGTTCACTGCTCTCCCCATTTTTAGCTTAACTCTGCAGTAATTGGAGACTAAGAGCTTTCTGTATGCTCTTGGGAAGATGTCATTGTCTTCTATTTTGTTACGACATTTGAAAACTCTGACAAATTAATACATATGTGTAACCCACTTACTAGTAGTCATTATGCCTGTCCTCCCTGTTCTGCCCACTCTGTTGTACATCTGAAATTGTTTCAGTTCTCAGGTACAGATACTGTCTGTTTAGTTCAAACAGTAATGGTTCATGCATTAATTCTGATCACTGTCAACAAGGATCAGTTGTGACAGTGCCTGATGCTGTTTTCAATTACAGTGCTGCAAATTTGGAGACAGCGTAACTGAACTTCAGGGCTGGTGAAGTGTGGTGGGCAGGAACTCCCACACAGTGGGGTTTGATGCCAAATTTTGCCATTTGTTCATATTACTGCTTGCTTGCAGAAGCACAGCAGCATTGGATAATCCAGTTGATGCACCTGTGGCTAATGTAAGGCAGTCTTCATAGCGGCACTTACGTGTCAGGTGAATGGCTCTTGACATATCGTGCTGCCTCAAATATTCCCATATGGTTTTGGGCAAAGTCATGCGATGAAGGTCAAAACCAGATTACCTAGAATGATTCAAAGTAAGTCCTAGCCATCCACAAAGGTGAATTCAGGTAGATCTGAGGCTATCCACAGTGGGAGTAGGGGCACTGGCTACAGGCTCTTGTGATTATCCTGGACTTTGGGATGTAGTCAAGATGCGAACAGGGCTTTCATATCGCTCTTTAGAGAAGCAAGATCTTGACATGTGCTGGTAGAGCTGTCTGCAGACAGCTGATCCACCTAGTGCTTATACTGGCCAGTTGTTGCTTTTTATTAATAGCAGGATTGATTTGGAGAGATGTGTTTCCAGACTGGGGGCAGAGGCAGATCATTTTCTATTCTATCTTTCCTCTGCTTCTTCCAAAAATTCCACTCTTCCATCCCTGGGTTATTTGTAGCATTAGATATGGTCCAGATATGTTATCTATAGCACAGAAGATACTCCATGTTTCTGGTGTTTTATGCAGGGGGTTAAGCACGCACCAGGCCAGCTCCAGGCTTGGTTGTGGCTGAAGCATACAACTGAGGGATCTGTTTGCGAAGAGTGGTGTAGCAGTATATGCAGTCATTGTCAGATACAGTCCAGCCCACTGCTTTAGTCTGCTTGCATGAGCAACTGGAGTTGCTTACCCTTAAAGGCAGTGGGAACAGGAATATGTAGGGAGGAGGTCAGGACTTAACCAAGTCCAAATCATACAGTCATTAAAGATTGAAGTAATTCTATCTTGTGATCTCGGTAATCACTTCTTTACAGAACAGGAAATACTTCAGTTAATGGAAGGCTCAGACTAAAGACCAAACTGTGGTCTTGAACAAACCTGAGTGTGTTGGATCACCATGCAGGAGATAGAGGGTGGAATGGTAGCACACTTAGATGTGTCTTTATATTTACTGAGCTACTGCAAATCCAGAACCAGTTCTTGTGTAGCATGGAAGTGAGGAAATATTAGTAAGAATTCAAAGTGTCTGTTGTTCCTTCTTACCTTAGTACAGGCAATGTAATTTAATGAAGTTATGGGTGCTTGGCTAAAAGGCTCTGTTTAACTTTTGATTTCCTTCTCGGTGACGCATTCCTATTTGGAAAGAAGTAATAGAGAAGTTAAACCATAGTAAGATTAAAATCAAGATTAAAATGAGAGTTGTGTGCTGACGTCTGAGAGCAAAATTTGACCTTCTGAATTTTGAAGAAGCAGAGAGCCTGGGTGTTGTGATACATGTGTCAGAGAGGTAGTGTAAAAGGCCTGTCAGATTTTGGCTCGGAGCCTTCAGACATGATGTGCAGCATCCTTGCAAAGAGCAAGCCTAGGTAGTTGTGTGATGAGCCTGGAACAGACAGAGGTTTCAGATATCCACATATAAATTCATTTTTTCTCTTCAGCTCAGGAACTACGAACGTATCACATCCACAGTGCCCCAAAGCATCCTCCCAGCCACTTGGCTCTTAGCAAGAATAGAACGAATTTCTTAATCCTTACTACCACCTCCTGCCAACACACTATGGAAATAGAAGATGTATCTGCTTCAAAAAGCATTTGTCTGCTTTCCTAGCCAGGCGTATGCTTCAGAGGTGACAACTGGTGCAGGAAAGAAGCACTTATATATACATACATATATATAGAAACATATCTATATATATGAATACATACACGGAGATATATATACATACATATAGGCATATAGCAAATGCTTTATGTGTGCATGTTTGTATATGAAAAGGAAGAAACCAAGGAAACTGATGAGATGCCAGTTTTCCAGTTCAATTTTATGTCTTAGTACTTTAGAAGAGCAGGGACGATGTCTGTATCCCCAGTGAGCAGCAGACAGAGTAGACCTTGTGATGATTTCTATGCTTGGCAAAGTATGCTTTTATTCTTAATTTGACATCAAATAAATTCTTAAATATGCAAAAGATCAACTGTCTTGGTTCTCCTCTTCATAAAAAAATAATCTCGCACTCACCATTTACTGAGAGTGACTCAGTAAATTCTCAGTAACGACATCTGTAGTGAAGGGAAGTATCAAGAGAAACCTAAGGAAGGCAGCAGAGTTTTAAGTTGTCTAAAAACTGCGTCACCTCAAAGAGAAAAGTAACTCATAATCCTTCTGAAAGAAAAAAAATTCACCGTGTTGACATAATTGTAGCAGAGTTAACAGATGCTACACGCCATCGCCTGAATTCTATGCAAATGAAAACTGGAATAAAAGGCATTTTAAGACTATGGATTTTTTGGCAAAAAAACCCATCATTTTTCTTGTTAAATCTTTCTCAAATACATGTTATAAAACTCCCTTGCCTTGGCACTGGATAGATGCAAATATTCTCAAGCTAAAAATTTGGTTCATCTGTAAGAGAATAAGCATACATTGGGTGCCAAGTGCGGGTTTGAAATGCATTTATTCATTCCCAATTTAGCACCTACTCATAGCATAAAATTCAATGAGTTATAAAGAAGGATACAGAAGAACACCGCCCCCCCCTTATTTTAGTAGCACATACTTACCACCATTCTTATGCTAATGAAGTGTTTGTACAGCTGCTACAGTGGGCACAGGAAGATTAAAATCTGCCGTCACTGTGCTTAAAGAACCTAAGGGAGATCAACACATCTGGTCTAGGGGGAAAATAAGTCTGTCAAAACAATTATTTCACATCATTTGCAGCAGATTAGAACAAGGGTGGGAAGGAGAGAAGGAAATGTATTGACCTTTAAGGTAGCTGTATGGCTGTTACTTTATCCTACCTGCCAGTTCCTCACTTCATTTAATGATCAGTAGCCTTGACACTCACGTGTCATCTTCAGTATCCTGATAACTTTTATTCTTAATTGGTCTCTTTTGCTGGGTTAGTTATAGCTCAGCTACTGGAAACCAAAACTGGTTCACGTCACAGGCAGCAAGTACTGATGTATTTTTCCCAGGCCAAACTCAGGTGGTGGGTGGTGATGCTACAGAAACTGGGTCTGTTTACATGGATTGACTGGTGTTTCCTAGAGAAGATATTACGTATCAAAAGGACATCTTTTAAAACAAAAGTGGATGGATGGGATGGACAGATAGACAGATTTTAATGGTGATCCTGAGGAACTGTAGCTTTAGCCTTACTGTGATTAGTGAAGCCAGTGGGCTTGTCTTAGCTCGTAGCTCCACAGCTCTTCCACATAACAGTAACGTTTCCCTTAGAGTTTTGGTCAATTACTGCAAGAAATATTATGAAAAGGAGTGATACTTTGTCTGTAGTTCTGTTACTTGGGGAGAGTAATGATATATGCATGAGAGATGGTGGTTGGTTGCGTATAAGAAGATATTGCAGATGGAAAAGAAAAGGTGTTTTTCAAAGCAGTTAGAACTCTTCTAATCCACTTTGTTACAGTGATATTGCCTCTAATCCTTTCCTGATATTTTATTGATAAGCTTTTCACAATGTACATCATAGTAGGATTCATCAGACTTGACACTTTATCCTCACAGTGCATTTGGGAAGCTCAGAAGTCTTCTGTTTCCCATTTTACATTTACATTTATTTCTCATTTTCCTGACATTGAGAGAAAAGAGAGTGTAAGGCAAATTGTTTGAACTTGAGTTTCTGCAGTTAGGCAAGAAATGCTCGCCTTGTTAAAGGTCAGGCCAAAGATTTTGGTCTCTAAATATAGATTTAAAAATCTAATATTAGATACCTCATATGGGAGAGATTGACCTCTGTGATTGACCACTACTGTGCAAAGGCCCTGCAGTAAATCTCAGAGGCAGATTTTTGATCTTCTAAAGCTTCATTGCTAAAAAGTTGCTTTTCCACTGTTTTTCATGCAAATCAATCTTTAGACACATCTTAACAATGTGACATAAGTTGACTAAAGCTGTGTGAAAAACTGGATTTCTTTTCAGAAGTTGAACCAAAAATAAGACAAAATAACTTTTGGTCAGTTGGAATGAAAAATATTAACTGCTTGTTTAGGGATTTTCTTCTGAAACAATAAAACAAAAAAAAAAAGTTCTGGTGGGACATGAGATGTTTTAACTCAGCAAAACCCACTTGATTTCTGTGCTTGTAGCTTTTTTTAAAAAATAGCGAGTCCACTTGTTTTTCCAGATGAATTGATCTTAGCTTAAAAACAAGGTATAAAAGTTTAAATTCAAAATTTTTTACTTGTGCCGTATTGTAAAGTAAGTACTACTTTTGGTTGGTTCACTGTTCTGAGAGTTTTGTATACACCTTTGTTTTAAATTTATAAGAGCTTTGATTATGAAGCACAATACTGTAACTTGGAATCAACCTACTTCTGTATAAGCGCTCCAGGTTGAACCTCCTGTTACAACTGAATTCTTCCTTCTCTCTGTTTTGGGTATTTGGTTTTTTTTTGGGGTTGGTTTGGTTTTTTTTGAAGTTTGATTTTCTGAAGGACTGTCATAATACAGTATCAGGAAGGAAAGGCATACTGCTACAAATTAATTCATAGCCTTGGACAAAAGACTCTGCAGCTGTATTCACAGCAATCAATAACTTTGTGCTAGATCCAGTATGAGCTTTTAACAGGTTTTATTGTGGTTGGAAATAGTGTGGATGTTGAGTATATGAAAGTATTCTCATTGTTTTCATTCATGCTCCAGTACATAATTATTGGTGATCTCTTACATTAGAAAGATCGGTTAAGGTGCATGCATTTTATTTTCTATTTGAGAGAGGCAGAGAAAGCTGATGTGATTAGGTGTAGGGCTTTTTAAGCAATGGAGTTAGATCTGGAATATACAACTTCCCTATTTTTGCCTGACTCTTGATTCCCAGTGGGTGAGACTGGATGGCAGAAAGTTTATATATCATCATCAAGTTCTAGGCATATTATCTATAATATGCTATCTTTAGAATCGGCTTGCCGCATAGCTATCAAATTTGTTTTTTTCCTGGGGCACTGGGAGAAGCACTAGTTTACGGTACTCAAGGGCATGTGTGTGCTGCGTTGGCTAGAAGCCCTGCTTGGCCAGAGGCAGAACCTGCAGACTGTTTGGGGACTTTGAATTACAAATTGTGATTAGGGAGTATCTGAGTAAAGACGGTAAGAATTGTAATTCAGGACGAGGAATCAAATCTGTGTTAACAGTGCATCTACATTATTGCATCTAAATTTGTAAAGTAGACTGTGAATGTTTAACCTGTGGAAAATTAGCATAATTGTGCTTAGGTGTCAAACGGACAATCCATTCTTTATGTCCAGTTATCGCATACTTTCTATCCAATATTTTCCTCAAAGAATACATATATGAAACCCCATGTAGAATAAACTGTATGTAGTGGGTTTGCAACAGAAATCCCAAATTACACATACTCCTCAGAGTAGCTGAAGTTTTTCTAGGGAAGAGAAAAAGCTATGTCACTTCTGAGATATGTGCTGCATAAATATGTAACTGGCATTTCATTAACTGTCATCCCGGCACCTTGAAAACATTGAAGAAGAATTTATATCTAAATGAAGCTTCACTGATTTTGTGCCTTGGTATTCCATTTATGTTGTTTGAGGGACATACTCTGCTTCAGAATAATTTTCGATAATGATTTTTTTTCCACTGAGTTAGCTTCTAAATTTATAAAATTAAACAAATGTTCCTGATGTATTATTATACACTAGACTTTGTTTGATAATTTTTTTTTTTTCAAAAGAGAGCCGTCATTTTTGCATTTGTCATATTAATGAATTCATTTGTCTTAAATATTGTGTTTAATCATGCCATAGGAAAATACAGGCTTATATTACAGTGACTGCAAGCAGTATGATAGCAAAGCTAATGAAGCATTCCCTTCTGAGACTATGAAGTAAGTAAACTTAAAAAAACCCCTTCAGAAAGTTTTACAAGTAAATAGCAAACTTTGGCTGTTGCTTTTCTCAAAGGGTGAGTTCATCACCCCAAGATCTTTCCTGACAAAAATTTAATTTTAATAATTTTAATTTTAATAATTCCTGACAATTAAAATTTTAACAATTTTGTAATTTTTCTGACTCAATTTACCTCTGAATCATATGAAAAAGTGTTTTCAGCAGTTGTATATGGATTTTATCTAGCAAAATCATGAAAGATCTGTTACAGGACTAAGGAGCAGAATGATAGAAAATAAGTCTATTTTCTCTTACTCAAATGATTTCTGTAACTTTGGTAACTGATCTCCATGAAATTTCTTACTTCTTATTTATCCCATTGCCAATGACAGAAAAGATAGGTCTTAAAAGCTTACTCTGTGGAATCTGCATACTAAAACAAACAAACAAGCAAGTCTCCCTGGCACCCCAAAATTCACTTTAGTATTGTTTAATAGGAATCTCAATCTGAAGGTACGTTCATATCACAAGGCAATATTTAAGTCAATAGAATGATCTCCTCAACTGATCAAATTGTCCTGGAGTGTGGTTGTTGCTTAATGATACTGAAAGTGATAAAAGTCATCATTTTCAAAAGTGGGAGAATTTTCAACTCTTTCCCAAACCAGTGCGATTTGATTTTAAACAGCTGTTTGCTTCTAACCAGCGCGTACCTGTGGGCATCTGGGTTCCTCAGTTCTGTCCTCAAAGGGCAGATTGATGAGAGTTTACCAGAAATGTTATGATCTTAGTTTAGGAATAAATAAAAGAAATTTATTTAGGAATAAATAACTCAACATGTCCTCATCTGTTCATCCTAAAACTGTTCTTCAGTAAAGCCCTACATTATTTGTGTGGGGTTATGTGAAAGGTCTGGGGGATCCCATGGTAAATACTGTCCCTAACCTTGCTGTTGACTCTGTGCCTTTGAGAAGAAACGGATTGTCAAGTTTGAGTATGTAGCTATGTTTCCAGTTATGACCACACAAGGTGTCACTCCTGTTAGCAGCATCACTGTATATTTACTCTGCAGTTCTCATCAAAATACACTAAGTGGATCCAAGTCTGCCTTGATTTATGTTCAGCAATTTCCTCGGAGCTTAACTGTAGATTTGTTGCAAAATAGAGTTTGGAACATTCATCTTTGCCTATATGACTGTTTTGAAGGAAAAGGCTACATTGCTTTAAAACTGTTCGTATCAAGGCCAGGAAACATATCAAAGATCATGTGATCTTCTGTTATTAACCATTGATTTGTTCATTGAAATAAAGAAAAAAAAATAATGCTGTCATTTGCAAAAATGCAGAGCCTAAGCCCCGCAGCTTCCTTCAAAGGGCAGGTGTCGATTTTCCGCTGGTTTCCATAGGCCAGATAGTAATCTTTAGAATAAAGGGAAGATCTTACTTGCTTTGGAAATTACTTGCTCCATTTACTGAGAAATTAGTGGTGTGTCAAGGATTTATGAGAACAGGATAGAAAGCAGAAGTTTGTGGTTGGTGCAACTTGCAGTTAGAGCCAGTGTTCCCTGCCTCTTCTCTCTGCGGGGTTCGTTCACCTTGTTGTCTCTTTCATCGCACACTGCTCTGGGCAGGGCTGATTCTGGGGCTGTTGCATGAGACAAGACGGCACTCATCACAAGTGGGGGAAAAATCAGAAAAAATCATATGCTAGGCTAGGAAATCCAAAAATGACAAAACGTCCCATTCTACTGAGAGAATATCAGATACAGCATCAACATTAATTCAGTATAATCTTACCCTTACAAATCTTTTTTATCTAACCAGATGGATTAGTCAGGGAAAACTTTAACCGTATTTAAAAAAATACATATTTGGAAATCAGCTTGTGGCTGCTTCAGTTTCAGATGAATTTTGTCACTTTGTTCTGCAAAGACTGGTGAGACATTCTGTAAAAAACAATTAGGATGTTCACAAACAGGCTGTATGTAAAAGGTTTTTTTAAAACTTCATTTTAATATGGAAGATTTGTTGAATTACCTTTTTAATCTGTCTTTTCCATTTCCTAGATTTAAATGTAAATGATGGGATCAGCTGATCGTCAAAGCATTTTTTTTTCCCCTCGAAAACCACATAGAAGCATCCATTGGTTAGTCAGGCACCTGCCTATCCCGGCTGATAGGTAGTCTGTTGCTTACTTTAATACAACACATTGTGCATCTTAACTATCTGTGTTTATCTCTGTCACAAACTTAGGCCAGTATAGACACTATAATCTAGTTTATTAGATAAGCTGATTAGTGTTTATTTAATTGGATAAATAAGAGGGTAAGAGCACAGAAAGCTGAAGAGCCTTAGTAGTGGAGTCTGACAGGAACAACAGATAAGAAAATCCCTAGTATGGGGAATTGGGTCTCATTTAAAAATGAAATTATACAAATCCATTCAATTACCTTAAATCAATTCCTAAGTGCACACATGCAAATTTGTGAAACATCATCAAGATCCATCACTGTCATACTGATTTGAATTAATTGTCTGCAACAGCAGAGATCCATTTTGTAAGCTAAATAAGCTTTTCAAGAGCTCTGTTCTCAAGTAATGCAACTCAGAAAAGCAGGGAAAGACCAAGCAGTGGAACACAAAGTCAAACCAGTGCCTAAGGTGTGATACACCAAGCTCAGGCATTCTGAAGCTGCACCTGAAACTGCACCAAGTTCACTGCAGAATGCAAAAATCTGGCCAAAAGCAGGTTAAATTAGACTTTTTTATTGGCAGGATTGAGAGCTCTTAGTATCTGAACTGGTTAGTTTAAAAGAAACCTGAATTTCTCTACAAAGCCCTCTGTGATTTGTTTGGACTGCGCAGTAGGTACCCTCAGAATGACTTCACATCTCTCTTATCAAATCATCTAATACTACAGGAATATGGTGTGCTTTGTGACTTGAAAAGAGTATTGTGTGTTAAAAGGCAATTTTTCCTTTTGAAAAATGCTAGCACAAAGCACCACTTCCAATCTTTTTCTTAGAGTGACCTGATGTTACTTGTTGTCAAATTCTGATGCCTTAGAGGTATATGGAATAATCGTTTTTCCTTGAAAGGGCAGAAGACTCATAGAATTTTTGGCTGCTTCTGTTCAAGGCCATTATTCCTGTTGTTCGGGCTAGCACTTCATCATTGCAGGCTCTGGTTAGCAAACTCACAACCCGCTCTTGGTGTAACTGGAAAAGTCTATATAACATAATTTTAATACAAAATTACAAAAGGACTTTTCAAATGCATTTAAATACTGGTAGTATTAATAAAACAGAATCCTACATGCTCACAGTGAAGTGGTTCTATGGGACTAAATATTTATTACAACTAATAAGCTGCAACTTTGAGAAAAAAATCGTGTAGAAAAAAATCACAAAAAAAAATCACAAGAAAATGTCACAAATTTATTTTGACTTTGAATGATAAACTGGTTTGAGACTATGCTTTTTGCTGCTTTCCTTATTGTTATAAAATCCTGCGTAGTACACTGCACACCAAATACGGAGGTTGCTTTTTTGTAGGACAACTTTAACCAAAGCTTTTAATAGCTTTTTGAGTTTTTAGTAGTTTTTAAGCCCTAAACTGTAGTCCCTTCTGTAACCACATATAGGCACACACACATGCATGCACACTTGTAGCCATTCAGGAAAATCTAGAGGGTAAATAATACATTAATTTGATTGAGTTATCAACTAGTTATGTTTAAAGAGGAAACAGTATATTAAGGCTTATAGTATGCGGAAATGAACATACCATTTAGTCAGTGACTACAGGAACTACTTTTTGTAGAATCATTTGTATAATGAACTGGAGCATTACAGCTTAGTACTGATAGAGGATGTAGAGGTTCCTTTTCATAGTCAGTGGGTCATTGACAAAACAGACCTTACCTGCCCCTGTTGTGAAGCCACTTTCAGGAGAATTATTGAATGTTCATACTACTCACAGAAGATTAAGAGGAATGATGTAGCCAAGTAGTATTTCTGTTAGGAAAACATCTATTTTCTGCTCTAGGTAATTAGTGAGATGTAAGAGTCAAGTGAGGACAAAACAGGCTCTTGTTTTCGCGTATGTGAGGTCAGCTTGTGGGACCTCAGGTTTTATATTTACTTGTTACGCATGGGAAGACTATAAGATGCCTCTGGTACCCTGGGATGCTCTCTCCTTAGGTACAATGAATTAGGCAATGTTCTGTTAGGCATCAAAAGCTGGCTCCCAGCCTTCGCTTCCTGGATTTTTGAGTGAGCACAAGACAGGAGGAGCTCACTGTAAACGTCCATCCAAACCCTTCACTAGTTCCTTAAAATCTCCTGAGTTTCTTGACAAATTAGGCTGCTGCTGAGCTGTGTTGTACTGTGTGGTCCTGACCGATAACGTCCCCTTCTATCTCCTTGTGCTCTACCATCTCTTCCCCAGCCTTGCCTTTTGCTTTCATGTTAGAGTCTTGGAGGAGAAACAGGGTGTTTTATTCCCTGTCTGCACCGTGCCTGTTACTGTAGCATCCTAGCCCAGGACTACACTTGCTGGGTGTCATTATGGTAAAATAATAGTTAATGCAAAAACTTGATTTCTTCATCTATGATACTGTTAAATGGCTTCAAAATGATGGTTAAGGATTACTGACAGCTTAATACCAAATACCACTATCATGACTTAAATTAAGTTAATGTTAGAGATGTAACTAAAGCCACAGAACTGAAAATGGGGAGATTATTTTTTTTCTCTTTGTTGTTGTCTCCCTTATCTCTGGCTACCTCCTCTTTCCTGATATCAACTACGCCAAGGGACAGAACATGGAATACATACATTATTAAAGAATGCATAAATTAAATTCAATGCAAAATAAAAATAGTTCACATAGTAAACAGACATTAACCTGCTGAATTGGGTGAATTTATGAGAACAGTTATTTCAATTTCCAGATAGATTGTGACTGAAAGTCCCTCTTAAAATTCTTAATTCATCTACAGTCCAGCTCTATGCGGGACTCCCCATCATTGTGAGTTACTGCAGTACTTGTGATTGGTGCATTCCAGCTCTCAGTCTCCTGGGCTTTATTTGTGGTGGTACAAAAGAGTGCTTTTCCAGCAAAGACTACCTGTCATGTACCCTACAAGTCTCTTTCTTTGACAGCCCTGAAATGTTTGTCTGGAATGTTACACTGCATGTCCACTGCGCAATTGTAAAGTGAAGTGATCAGATCTGCAGCTGTTGTAAACCAACTTATCATCACTGCCCCCAGCCTGCTGCGCGCCGCGTGAAAACCTGCTCTGCTACCTTTCACTTAACTTTTAAATTATTTTCTTTCAAGTTATTTCTTAGAGTTGCCTGAGACCCTTGTTTATTTTTTGCAGTAGAGATGGCTACAGGCTAGGATTTTTAGACTGGGATCAGAAAGAGTAACATTGTTCCCTGTGACACCAGTGATGCATCCAAGTTAAAATAGTGAATTTATTCAACGTGTACTGCTTTTACAGGGAAAACAATTCAGTGTGCTTTATTCTGGTTTTCACTATGGGAAATTTGTTTCCGTAAAAATTACAAGAACGTAAAATAAGGGGGTTGTAATGAATGTTGCTTTCTAATCTTGTGTTGTTATGAAGTGGCATTGAATGATCCATCTGTATCAATTATGGCAGCGCTGTACCTCAGTGTCGTGGTTATCTTTGAGAATGCTGTGGAGCTGTTACCACCTAGTGCCGGAAACTTTCTGAGAGAGATGTTTTAATTCAGCATATATTGGTATAATAGAGTGGGCTGGCCAGCTTGAAACTGCTCTGTTCTTTTCAGGGGAGTTTTTTTGTTTTGAGGTGGCTATGTTTGTACTTAGAATATATTCATTGCTTAGAAGCTAAATCTATAAAGTCAGTGGGAAATGTGGTAGATTAAATGGCTTTTCTTACTTAAAAAAAAAAAAAAACAAACCAAAGCATATGTCCTTTACTGTATAATATCAGAAATCCAGCCCTGTCACTGTAAAACACAGAATAGCTCTAAATGTTTCCAGCCTGAAAAATCTTTTAAAATGTCAATAAATGATCTAAATTTACAAGGTTGAATACTTATCTGAAATTGAAGGGGAGAAAAGCACCTAACATATACTTAGGTAAAGAAAAACCACTACTCTAGTCTATAAGAAAATAATTTACTGAAATCTCACAGAATGTACTGAAAAGGATAATGTCATATTATTAGGAAAACTTACAATTAGAATTCAAGTAGGCTGTTAAATTGGCTTATTAAATTCAGTCTGCAATCTGAATGGCACTGAAGGTGGAGGAAAAAATTGTGTCAACTAGTTATGTCCACTGTTGCTGTGACAACAGGATTGGAGAACAGTCTGATTAAAACAAAACAACCTCTCCCCAAAATAACTACCAAACCCAACAAAAGAACATTCTGCTGGTCCTATTAAACCCAAATAACCAGACAGTAAGAACATGATGGCATTCCAACTTAATGAAAATGAACCATGTAAGTATTGAAATTGTGCCTGCTGCTGTTGTCTAGAAAAGTATTAAACCCAGAAATAGATAACTAAAATTAAAGGCAATGCTGCTGAGGTTTTGCTAATTTAGATAAAATGTTGTGTAACACTCAGGGTGTGTTTTATTAAATTTCATTGAGGAATGTGTTTGACCTACTGTTCCATGATGCATGGGTGTCTTGCAAAGCAAACAGTAGATGCCTGCCGACAAGCCCTGTGCTTCTTAACCACGGCTTGTGCAGAGCTCTGTTACAGGCTGAGCACTCCTGAAAAATCTGTTGGCCATTTGGGTGTCTAAATAGAAGTGGACCTTTGTGTCTCGCCCGTAGCTGCTACATGAATTATTGTTATCTGCATTTTTCATATGAGATTTTATCTCAGATTTGTAGACCAAACTAGCTAATTTACCTAATTTACCTTGTTTTGGTGCAGTGATCTCCCTATTTTTAGCTCTGTACATGTAGCTGCATCTTCCCAGTGTATAGTAACTGTTATATCCAACAGCAGGATCACAAGGCACAGCATGGTAAAAATGGCAGGCAAGGGTCATTATTTTCTTCAAATTAATTTCATCTCCTTAAAGCCAAATTACAGAGGGAATCTACAAGTTGTGAGGCTGAGGCCAAGGATGGACAATTATTCCAATTTGAATTAGAGGAATTTGCTGATTGGGGAAGTTCTGTTTTTTGGAAGCAGAGACAAAAAGGGAGAGATAGAAAAGGCTGAATTTTATACCTGCCACTTAAAATATGTCTACTGAACTGTAATTCAACTAAGCAGCAGCAAGTAACTTTAATTAATCTCTAATTAGGCCCATGAGTTTTAGCTGAGAGAGGGTTTGGTTTCTCAAAACTAATAATAAAAAAATCCCTCCACCACAAAAGACCATTTTTCCAGACTCTTCTAGCCTTAATTGCAGTCCCAAACACCTCAAGCAATTTTCTGGGCCAATTAAATCAGGGCAGTGGCTGTGCCTTACATTTGGTGTAACTGTAGCTTGCTTGCTAGAGTTAAATGGCTTGAAAAGTGAGGAACAGCCTGGCATCCAGACCTAGATCTTGCAGCTGGCATTGCTATGCAATTGCTGTGGCCACTTCAGATCTTTATGGGTAATATTTTTTCTACTGATGCCTAAGGAGACTTAAAAAGCAGGACGAACAAGAGCAAATAAAGAGAACAAAAGGTGAGGGGAAAAAAATTGAGCCCTTCTTATTCATAGAGTTTTTAGGTGCTGAGAACACATTCCACTGCAGAAGTAAGAGTTCTTCCTTCTGTGCTCTGACTGTTACACTGCAGTGTGTTCAGCATTGTTTATGTTGCATATATAAAGGAATGAAGTTTTGCAATGACAGTTTTTAATATACATCTACCCTAATGCTACTTTGGAGGATGATTCACTCTATAGGAGCAGATATCAACAATTAACACAAGGCAATATTTTCCTTGTGTTTTTGGAAGTATTTATAAAGCCAAAAAGCAAAATTTGGCAATACTTTTCCCAGTGCATCTGCAAACTTTGAGGGTCTCTAGATAGTTCTGAGACCTAGGTCTGCTGAGTATGTGCTTTATGTAATGCATTTGTCTGTTAATTAAAGAAAGACCACTAAAATAAGCTAAACATACCGTTTCTGTGAGCTGCTCCATTTCATTTGTTTCATACAGTCTTAAAAAATATTGTTACACTACCTGCTTCTCTGTTGACCTTAGATTTCTTCTTATTTGCTGCTGCATTTATATTTCATGCAACGGAAATTGAACCAAAGAAGTTTCATGCTGTAAATATAAAGAGGACACTAACCTCAAGCACTGATGACAGATGAGAAACCAATGTCAGAAAATTTGGATGGAAATTATCTTTGAAATTGGGGAGTATCTTCTACAGCAGTAGAGTGAAATGGAGGTCACAGAAATACACAAGGTGTATTTTAAGTTCGTGAGGGGAAGGGAACCTGCCAACTCTAAAGCATGTTTAGGTCACTTAAGTACCATGATGTGCACAAGCCCCTTTATCTAAGTTATACGCATATAGGGTCTAAGAGCCTGTACAACCTTCTAGGCACCTACATTTCTGCTGCAGTGTAGTTGTAGGAATCTTGGACTTCGACAGCTTAGCAGCTACCTTAAACACATGTCCTGCTGAGGATTCGCAGACTGGGTGTTTCCCTGCATACTACTTCACTCAGGAAATGTGATCCAGTATGTGTGCTCAGAAATAACCCCAACAACCATCTAGGGGTACTCAAAATTTTAAATCCTTTCACCTTCCTGATTTAGAAGAAAGACTCCCTCATCATCTGCTCTGTTAACAAGGTACTGTAACACTGAGTAAGGAGATATTCAGGGCTGATGTTCTCTAAGATCATCCTGAGTTTCTGTACTTAATTTAAAATATCTTAAAATTATTTGGGGAATCGGTAGCTAAATACACTTGATGATCTGGGACTTAGTCTTCGATGGCTTTAGTGCTGTAAAGTCAGCATCTTACAAACATCACTGGATAAAACTTCCAAAGTGTGAGTAAGCCAGACCTATTCTACAATAAAAAGAGAGAACAAGTTCATGATTAAATCACTGTTTAAAGTATTGCACAAAAATTAGTTTATTTTCAAGGTGTCTCTATAAGCTTATGAAGTGTTAAGTAAGATTGTTCTTATAAATAAGTCTTGAATAGAGGCATTAAGAAGTGGTTTGTCCTCAGTCTTACTCATTTGCACAAGGAATTACACTCCTGGTACCCCATTGCTAAAAACTCTGTGGATTGTCTGTGGGTAAGACAGACATACTGTATTTGTGCAAGCAAATAAGTGTGAGATAACCCCTTTACACAATGGGAGCCTTCCAGACCAGTGGCCACCACAAGCTAGGATATTAGATGCTGTCTGGAAAAGGACAGGGTAATTCACAATTTATCACAGAACAAGTCTTGAGAAGAAGAACTGTGAATATTTAAGAAAGAAGAGGTGTTCTGGTCTCCTTGTAGTCCAGGGCAGCAGCATGCTGACCTTTTCTTAGGGCAGGCAGAAAATTCAGACTCGCTCTCCAGCAGATGTTTGTCAGGTTACACAACAGTCCTGTGGCTTGGATTGCGCATTTGGTGCACTGGGGCTCCAACTGTGGAATGTTTTTTTTCCACTTCACAGTCAGTCTTTGATGAGGATGCTGAAGACCAAGGTAGTGAAGATGGTAAGAACTATGGGTAAAAGTGTTCAGCATTTCGGAAGACACTGAAAGAGAAGGGACTGTGCTGAAGGAGGTCAGGAACAAGATGACTAGCCCTTTGGAGACAGCTATGATTTCCAGACGTAATGAGTTGTCTTATAGGCAGTGAGTCAAATCCCTAAATATCCCAGACTTCAGCCTCTGATTAGTAATTCCTGCCTTTCTGAATTCTTACTGTTTTAGCGTTTTGCTGTTTGTGTCTACACAAAGTCTCTGAGGATTTTGTCTCTTTGTTTTTCCTCTAAATTATTGATTCTTCTAAATCTCGGACCTCTTCTTTAAAAAAAAAAAAAAGGCAAACAAAACCCCACTTTTCTTTGTCTTTAATTTACATTCTCTACCATGAATGATCAGTCAGAAGTACCAAGGCAGTCATGTTTATTTGCTAATTATCAGTAAAAAGGCCATGTTCAGAGAGGTTGTATATTAAAGCATTCAAGGAGGCTCTGGGCTACAACAAGGCTGTCCCTGGAGTTCACAGCACATAATGTTGGGTCCAGGGAACCTGCTCTGGCACCACGTCCTGCACAGATAAAATACATGATATAATGGGGGAAAACATAAAAAACAAATGACAACGCCCTTTTTTTGGAAGAGGAACTCCGTCTTTGCTACTCTGTGCTGTCCACCAATTGCCATTTACAATGTCAAGGGTATAGAGGGTGCTGCTGCCCGAGGGCTGCCCAGCTGCAGGGACCAGGTGTGGTTTTTTTCATCTGCAGCTGTATCTATGCTATACCACAGCAGTCCTGTCCTACTTTTTCATTTCTTCTCATGATGACATCTCATTTTTTCTTGCAAACATTGCTGCTTTTTTGGAGGCAGTTTCAAGATTTTTGGATGCAAGCTTGATAACATTTTATGTAATTTTTAAGACAGGACACTTTGTAATAATACAAATGATACTTTAGGATTTTAAAATAATATGGTTTGGTTTCCTTGTCTTAAAGCAATAGTACTACTAAAAGAAATTAGGTAATTTGAAAGTAGAAAGAACATGACTGATGACATTTGCAAAGATATGAAACTGGCACTCCAATGTCAGAATATTTTAAAAAATGCATATCTGTTGAAGCATTAACTAGCAGAGGTGCATCTGTCTTTGTAGTATTATTAATGCAAATTCCTTTTGAACTGCAAGATTTATGAAGTTTGTGTCACTAAACCAAACAATAATACATAAGAGATGTGAAAAGTGGACCAACTCAGAGTAGTGCGACCCTTTTGGATAGCCTCAGATTTTATATGCTTTATTTCTTACCTTCATTCTCATAAATATCTGGATCTGGATTTTCTTATCCATTAATAAGCATTTAAGTAAATTGCATGTTCTCATCAAAGTTTGTGGCAGTGAACTTAGCAACGTTAAAATAGCATTTAGAGAGAGAGAAGAGCAGCCTTTCATGGCTGCCCCAGTGAAGAGGAGAGTCAAATCCATCTAGTATTATCTCCCTTTATTTTGCTCCAGTTGTTATTTTCACCAATATTGAAAAGCACAAACTGGCTGTAACAGGGTCTGCAGTGGGTCTTGCTATGACTTCTGCTGGCTACTTTATTTCTTTGACCAGAAGAGCGACTGACTTCTTCAAACAGGAGATGCTTTGGAACGATTCATCTGTGATTGATGCCACAGGGCAAACAATACTGCTGAATACACGTGGGTGGCTTTATGATGTTACCTTACAGAATGCAAGACAACATATCATAGTCCATTTGAGGGGTGTGGAAGGCTGACTGTAGTTCTAGTTGCATGGGAGCACAGATTTTTACAGCTTTAAAAGAAATTCATGTTTGTTTGAAATTCTTACTGAGAATGTGGGTCTTAGTCTTTTTTGCATGAACTGATAATAACACTAGTGTAGTACATGAGCTGTTCAGGTACTAGATTGTGTTCGAATTGCACAATCAATTGATTTGATTGTGTTAAGCAATGTCTCCATCAGATTCCAGCTCAATAAAAACTGTACTGATCTCACACTTGTTTAAGCAGAACAGAAAAAAAATCCTTTCCATTCTTTGACACCAATGACAATGTATGTTCCAACTTCTTAACCTGAGAGGATGCAAAAAACCAAGGGAGTGCTACTAAGAGAACTTCCATGATGAAGTTTGTTAATATCCAGAAAATAAATATTCTCAATATAAGGAAGTAATGAAAAAAACTCCTGACCTTCCTGCGTTAGAGCCTGTATGCAATGTGTTTGCATTCTGCAGTAATTATCTCTTTCCAACCATTTCTCTCCCATGTTTCTCTGTTGTCATAATACAGCCATCAAAGAGTAAGTAGATATGCAACTGGGCAATCTGCTAAGCAGAAAAGGAAAGTATCTCCTGGGAGAGAGAAGCAGTAACAAACATTGGAATTTCCCACTCTCTTGGCATTTCTCCATTAATGACATTTGAACATTAAAGCTAAATTGGAGTCATTGTCATAAATTCCATATCGTAAGTACTTCTTAGTCAGGTTTGAGTTTTGTGTAAGTTCCAGTGTAAAATGTGGATCTCTGGAGAATAACTGTTAATAATTTAACTGTGTTAGGAGGAGGCAATTTCCCTTTTTCTAATGTAAAATTATTTTTATTTGTTATTTTAGTGCTTGAGGATTTGCTACCCCTGACTGTTTTGAATTTTAGGTGAACGTAAAGCTTAAGATGAGCTGAAACCAAGCTTTACTTGATTAAGGGGGTCAAAAAAATCAGATTTCTTGTACTGGAAATGCCCATTTCTAATTTTCTCTGATTTGATATAAATAGTGGCATAAGTATTCCTGGCACCAGATTGACTATTGTGTGTGGGATAGCCTGGAGCCGGTAGAAATTTCTATGAGGTTGTATTGGAAGACTTTCCAATCCAGAAAAGGCTTACTGTAGCAAATCTAGAGTTAGACAGTAGTTCAGAGCTGCATGAGATATGTAGACCATAGAAATTATTTATTCTAAATGAACTTGAAGAAACAGAATCTGGAAAGAACAAAAAGTTTTTGCTGAAACTTTTGGTACCATCCACACAAACCAAATTAGATTCATGCTCATGCTCTGTTCTGGCTTTGCAAAGTCCTTAGCAAATTCCTCAAAATATCCACCTGCATGAAAGGCAAAGTGCAGCAATGGAAAATTAAGCGTGATGGTAAAGTGCACAGAAGAACTGTGCACATGAAATACTTGCTCAGAATCTGCTCTGCTCCATGACGCTGCCTCTGCAAAAGGAGTTTACCTTTTATATGCTTTTCATACAGGCCGCAATAAGGTCTCCCTGGGGCCTTCTCTTCTCCAGGCTGAACAACCCCAACTTTCTCAGCCTGTCCTCATAGCAGAGGTGCTACAGCCCTCTGATCATTTTTGTGGCCCTCCTCTGGACCTGCTCCAACAGGTCCATGTCCTTACGTTGAGGGCTCCAGAGCTGGATGCAGTATTCCAGGAGGGGTCTCACCAGAGTGGAGCAGAGAGGCCGAATCACCTCCCTCGACCTGCTGGCCACGCTGCTTGTGATGCAGACCAGGATACAGTTGGCCTTCTGGGCTGCGAGCACACATTGCCGGGTCATGCTGAGCTTCTTCTAAACCCACACCCCCAAGTCCTTCTCCTCCAAGCTGCTCTTGATCCATTCTCCACCCAGCCTGTATTTGTGCTTGGGATTGCCCTGACCCACGTGCAGGACCTTGCACTTGGCCTTGTTGAATTTCATGAGGTTCACGCAGGCCTACCTCTCCAGCCTGTCCAGGTCCCTCTGGATGGCATCCTGTCCCTCAGGCACGTCGACCGCACCACACAGCTTGGTGTTGTCGGCAAACTTGCTGAGGGTGCACTCCATCCCAACATCCATGTCACCAACACAGATGTTAAACAGAACCGGTCCCGGTACCAACCCCTGAGGAACACCACTTGTCACTGCTCACCACTTTGACATGGAGCTGTTGATCGCAACTCTTGGGATTTGAGATTTACTGAGGTGAATGATTGTAATCTCTGGTAACAATTTGAAGAGTTCCTGGTACTAAAAATTAATATTAGGATCTGAAAACTCTATACAGAGGTATATAAGACGTTACAATGTCCATTTAAATCTAAAAACCAAAAAAGCTAAAGAAGCTTGTATAGTAAGAGCCTGAGTGTTTCCTAGGGCCGTTAGTGGGCCAGATTTCAGAACCTGGCTTCTGCTTGGCTCCCGATCTACCCACTAACCTGTGCTTCCTCCCTAGAGTTCATTGCAGAACTGATACCAGTGAGAAGTTTGTCAAAAATCTGTACTTTGGCGACTTGTTCGATCTTTATGTAAGAAAAACTTAAAAAATTAAGCAGCTGCCCTTGAAAACTAAACTGTGACATTAGAATGGCAAGAATATGCTGGTCCCCAGGAAAGGCTGTAGAAAATAAGCAGTAAATCTGTTAAGACAAGTGAAAAGTAGCATAAATGTTATAATCTTCACTGACAAAAATGTATCTTGGTTTAGGCAAGATTAAACTTCAAAGCCTGGCGGTTCTCTATGCTGCACTAAATTTGGCAACATTGCTTCTGAGGTGAACTTAATTATGGAAAAGAAATTAATGGAACATCATCATCATGTAGGTCAGCTCGATAGCTTAGATTATGTGCAAATTCATGATTTGAGGTGTAACCTCAAAATCAGTAAGTCCCGTCTGGGAGCAGGATAGTGACTTAGCATAGCGCACATGCTGTGCTTTTAGCACCTGGTTTAGAGACTAGCAAAGTCCCAAATGCATTGCTGTTTGTGTCCCCAGCTGTGAGTAATGCACGTTTTGGGAAGAGAGTTCTGCTTTAGAAATTTCTTTTAAATAACAGTGCCCTGCAGTTTTACGCCAGCTAGAGCTTTGGCCCAAACTGTTTGATGTGTCTTTCATGAGGCGAGCACAGGATTTCTGTGCCCGAGCGACTGCAGGAACGCTATGTAGGTTAGAACCCTTGGGCAGAGCTTCACTGGAAAGGTTCTAATGAGTGACAAGGTAAGCCCTTTAAAAATGCAACAACAAAAAAAACCCAGAAGGTGATTTGAATAAGGCTTACAAGAGGAAAAGGTAGATATAGAATATCAAAAACTGTAATAAGTAGTTCCATCCAAATGGATACCTATTGTTCTCAGCTGGGTTAATGGGCGTATCTGGGGGGGGAGGGAGTGTTTAAAAAAAGAAGCATGATATGTTTGGTAAATATCAAATAATTTGTAGGATGAGTTTCCTAAGTGTTAACAAGCTGAGTTCTTTGTTTAAAAGAAAAAAAATCCCCCAAATCCCAGAAGATATTTACAGCAAGAGTTTCAAAAATCTCAGCCTAAAAAGTAACCTGATTTTTTATCAGTGCTAAATCCTCAGTATCTCCTGTTACGGGCAGCTTGAAGTGCCTGGCCAGTTCCAACGCTGGAATCATACAATTTAACATCAGGCTTCCTCTCTCATAGCCTCTTTGCTTAACATCCACATTAATTTTCTTCAGCTAAAAAAAATGAGAAATTGTAATTAACAATAAACTAGCTCCCTAACATAGATTCAGTGTTATGGGCAGAACCTGCTCGGTTTGAAAGGGATATGAAGACTGTTACTCTGTTGGCTTGCAGAGACTGAGAACACTGTCGAGATGACACATTTGATTTCTGTAGGGAAGGGGAGAACTGACTGCTCTAACTAATGACATTCCCTGTTGGCCGGAGGTAGTGTAGAGAAAATGGCAAGTCTGGTACTGCAGTAGAAAATGTTTAGGCAATGAAGTTGGGCTAAAGAAAAAAGTGTCATGAAAAGCACCCCACTCGTGTACATTTTAACTTGTTAGATGTTCCAAGTAAGTAAGAAAGCTCATCTGAGGGATTGGTGGTGAAAGAAGAAAGCTAAACAAACAAATAAATTTGTGGAGACAATTTCCTTATATAAGTTCCTTATAATATCTTATTTCCCTTTCTCGCTGAAGCAGTTCTCAGCTATATAGATAAAGTCAAAAGGGCCTGTTGTGCTCAGCACTTCTGCAAATTGTATTGCTCAGTGAAGTGGCTGTGTATGAACTAATTTGTTCTTAGAGCACCTGTTTTTTTAGGGTTGTTATCCTGATTCGAACAGATACTTTTGTGTGTGTGTGTGTTAATCAAGCCGGTAAGAATCAGGGCTTTTATTTTTAGTGCTATATTAGCACTTGGTCAAGCCTAAAAGCTGTGTGGCTTTTGATGTAGTGGTGAAAGAGATGTGTTGATTCTTACAGTTGTTGTCTGCCTGGAGTTCAGCTGTTATGATCCATCTAATTATTTGAATTCAACAGATTTAGGAATGAAATGATGCTCATTTTTCAGAATGATTCAAATAAAGGACTGTGGAAAGTGTGAAATTTCACTGCTTGCAACACAGAAGCTATGTCATAAGAAAACAACTGAAATCAGTGTTTGGAGTAATTATTCCATTATTCTGGTACATCAGTGCTTGTGTGGTCACATAAAACTTACCCTCTGCACTGTGATACAAATCAGTCGAGAGACTGAGCATGGCTGAGGGTCACAGAAGAAAAAACAAAACATACTCAAACCCCCTAGGAAAATTGAAACTACTTTGAAATAAACTTTACGGCCGCTGTAGGTGTTGCTCTCACATACCCTGCAGAAGGAGAGGCAAAGGTGAGGTTGACAGGTTGATCCCTGAGGTAGCGTCTGCTTCTGCCTCTGCTGTTGCTGCTGAGCAAAAAGCTGGTTCTCTTTGCGTCCTTTCCTTCCATTTTCCTTACTTTCTTTTAAATCGTCGGGGCAGATATCAGCGGACAGTAAATGAAGAAGCAGATGAGGAAATCTTTTATTGTTGCTGTACAACCTGTTGCTGGGAATGGGACTGAGGGATGGAATAATTCACTTTATGCAGTTGACTCCACAGATTGGTTCATTGAAGAGGTTTGTTTTTTATAAGTCCTTGAGGATTTTTCTGCCTGGTCTGAGATTCTTTCCTCAGTTGTTCGCATTTCTAGTGTTTTCCTTTCATTTCTCTGTTTTATTTGCACTGCTGTATATATTAAAAGACAAAGATTTGATTTTACTAATCTCCTTGTGCCTGTGCGTGTAGTGTACCCAGTGTGGAATACAGAGTGATTAAAGTTTCTTTTTAGAGGATAAGAGTGAAGGACGTACAGCTTGACTTTGCTGTTAAACCTACACAAGTAGATGAGGAAAGAGCTGATTATCAGGGTGTCAAGTAACTAAAAGCACTTGAGGTATTTTTAGATTATATTTTCTTTTGTCAGAGCTGGTACTTTATGATTTTGTTTCCTTTTTTTTTATGTTGCTAGTGAAATTTTTTTCTCTTCAGTGGCTCAGTAAGGAACGTCCAAGGCCTCTCCAAGTTGCTATTGACAGATGATGACCATGAAAACACATTTAAATTCAGCAGTATCTCCTAGTTTGTCAAGAACCCTAGTTTTTATTTTTATTTTTTACTGATGTAAAGAGTGCCATTTTTGCCACTTTCCAGGGTAAATCTGAGCAGAGCTTCATTGGTATTACTAGTTTGCTGTGAAATGAGTGAGCAGCCTGTGTATTGCTCATTGTTCCTTCCTTAGATCACCTGCAGGACTTCAGAGGGGCATTACACAGCTGCTCTCTCTATCAGGAATTACGAGAGCTACTCATCCTGCAAACACCAAGAGAGTTCAGAAGGTATTGGTCCTGTTCCTGACCATGACTGTGACGTGTTGGGTGAGCTGAGGAAAGTCACTGCCCTTGTCTTTTCTTTTTTGTCTGACTTATTTAGATTACCAAACAGCACATGTTTTGCCGCTTCTGTGGGCCAAGTGGCACCTTTACAGCAAGTATTATACTAAACTGATAGAGATAATACATGTCCCCAAAAGTAGCTGGTGCCAGGGCACTTGTCCTTCAGCAGTAGTGATGCTATTTGTATGGACCCAGAACTATCCTCGAGATGTTAGAACTGGATAGATGCAGTGCTCATAAATTCGTGCATTATAGGCACAGAACCAGGTCTGTAAAAAGGACTGGTTTGTGTTGTATATTGGTTTCATACCAAATGAAAACCCCGCTGTGACTTGCAAACCTTAGGAAATGCTTCAGTCCTGAGAAAGAACTCAAAACAATACAGTGAATATCAAAGTAATTGGAATCCAGCAGAAGAGATTTAAAATAGATTTAACTGTCCCATTTTGTCTAAATTGGTGATAAGACGGAGAAAATTTTCTTAGGAGAAAATAGTGAAAAAGTGTGCTCTGGGAGGCAGACTCTTAAGAGGATGCTGATCGTGGCTAATGATGCAGATAGCAGTATTGTCCCCTTCTTCTGTGTATCATCGTGGTACCACTGCGGAATATGGGACTGATGGTCAGGGAAAAAAATGTGCTATCCACATATGTATGTGTTTCTATGCATTCTTCTAGTACATCTAGAGTCATTCTAGAGTAATTTTCTCTTTAGAGTTCACTACGTAGGCACTATAGTAGAAGTTGTGGGTTTTTTTCTCTACAGATATGTAATGAATTCTGGTAACATAATTTTTTGCACCATTAAAACTAATAGCCTTCATTAGCATATCCATTGATGTCAGCATTTTAGTGTCATATAATTTTATTTACTTTTTCACCACACAAATACACCCTGGGTTTCTGTGTGCCATCTGCTGCAGTAGTGTGAGCTGGAAGATTGATGGTGCGATAACATGCCCAGAAACTCCTGTTGTTAGAGAAGGAACGTCAAGCACTGCAGCCGTAGGCTCCCAGTGTAACACTGATATCAGGACTGTCAAAGAAGGCAAATCAGAGAGTCATCACAGCATAGCCTGTGTGGTTTTTTAGATACAAAAGAACAACCTGAATTTCCCAATTAGGCTGTCACACGTGCTTTGTGCTACAGAACTCTTCCTGTTGACTGAGTGCACCACGTTGCATGCCCTGACGAGCCCTGTGCAACCTGACATTCAGCAGTTGCGGTGGAATCAAACGAGCAATTTCCAGTTTCCACGCTGGCTGGGTGAATATAAATAGAAAGAAAACACAGTTAGGAAAGTATTCTGTTATAAATGGTTCCAATGACTGTTATACAAGGGTCAATTCCATGAAATCTGGTTAAGTCTGTAGTAGTAACTGTGGAAATCTAGGTAGATATTTCAAACACTGTCCACTTCCTTCTGTCTGTCTATGGGTGCAAAGTCAGTGCCTAATGTAGAGATCTTACACACTGTAAAAAGGAGGCAGTTCTTTTTACCTTGGTGCCTGATGTACCTCATGAGGAAAAAGACAGGGCATCTTTTTTCTGTCTTTATATTTAAAGACAGCAAAGGATGCAAACTTTAATTAGGAATCTTTTCTTAAATGCTTGAAATCCATGGACTCCTTTCTAGATCCCCTAGATCTTTGAAAATGTGGTGAATGTTGTAGAATATATCTCTGGTAAAAAGAATCTGAGCTTCATATTGCTATAAGAATTTTTGGGTTTCAACAAACCTTTTAAAGAAGACTTTTCCCTCAAGGCCTGTTAATCACTGAAATTGCTATAAACCAAATTTTAATGAATCAAGGACATCTTTAATAGCTTTATTTTTTCTTCAAATACTCATTGTATACAATAGGTTGAAAAAGCAGTTACAAAGTCTGAATTTATTGGAACTCTTCAGAAAAGAAAACCAGACAATCAGATATAAATTTGCAATTTTAAATCAGGATGGTTTTTGGGTAGATCAAGCTTGTTTTCTGCTTTTGAAGAAAGATAGTGAGAACAGCGTTCTTCTGTTTGCATAGCACTGATTGCAGACAGCGATAATGCTAACAATGATTGCTGGAGTATTCAGAAAACTGCATAGTAAGAACCCATTTACACTTGGACATTTGACTGCATATTCAATGTCTCTTTAACAATGCCTTTTCTGAGGGTACTAATTCTTAACTTCTGTCTCTTCAATAAGGAAAACTGAGATGACCCCTTAGGAAGTCACTGTCCGAAAGCCCCATGTGACAACTAACAGAATTAATTTAAAATCTTGACTTTAATGCCATTCCTGTACCATCTGACATCAGTTAAGCTGTTGATGTGATGACACTGCTTTCTTCCATTCTGACCAACACAGTCAAACCATTTCCTTAGAATATAGTTTCTGTAGAGCTGTCTGTTTTCTCTTACTTCTTCAGTAGAAGTTGTTGACACCAGACACCAGGTCATTTGTACTGCACTTAGCACAATAAGGTCCCGGTCTATGGTTAGTGCTTCCAGGCTACATAATAAGCAATTGGAGCAGATTTCTGAAACAATATAAAGGTATTAAAGGAAGCCTTGGCTTCTCCTGACTGGAATGCTTTGTTGTGTGTCTAACAGGAGGTTGTGTGCAATCCTGCTCTGCAGTTCTCTCTTNTACATAGTTTGGGGTCAAAACTCCCCTGTCTTATACAATCATAGAATCATCAAGGTTCTTATGTAACTGAAGACCATTCAGCACCCACTGCCTCGAATAATACTGCAATAAATGTGACTTACAAATGCATTAGCAGTGCAGATCCAGCTGAGACCAGGAGTATTAGGCACAGACATTTTTGCAGTCTTCCTCCTCCTTACTCACATGGCAGAAGCTAATTTTACAGAAAAAAACCTTACAGAATTCCAAGAGAATAAATAAAGTGAAAAATGTTGGTACTATTTTATGGTAGTACTAAGCAGTATCAAACAGTAAGTCTTAGCTGGAATGAATCTCAGTAAAAGTTGTTTTTAAAAGTGCAATAAAATTCTAATATCCTCTGAAAGGTTATTATCCAAGTAAAGAAGGCATTTATGTATAAAGCTATGGCAATTTGTCTCGTCAGGATGGGGCTTTTCATGACACCGAATGCAAACTAATTCTCTTTTCACTTACCTTGTGAGTAGCTTTATTCCAATACCACTGAAGTCAATGACAGAGCTGCCATTAAATTCTTCTCAAATAATAGCACGGAACTAATGGTAAAATGGCCATGAGATGGCAATTCCAGCTGGCAGCACTGACAAAGGAGACTTTATGGGGAAGTTGGATAAATTGAAAGCCAAAGTGCAGTGGAAGGCAGCAAATTCTCAATCATTAGACTGGATTTGCAGAAACAGAAAAATTTACTGTAACAAATGAAAAAACTGACAGAAGTTTGTATTAGTGCCATTACATTTAATTGGTGGAATATAGCAGAACTATGGAGTTATGAGCTGGTAAAGAGGTTTATGGAAACCAATTAAAGTATAAACATTAAGAATGGCTGCACTGAGTGGCTGAGAACAATTGCTAGGCATTTCCTGAGGTTGTGTTCTTTCATAGAGATGTTTTAATTGCTAAGGGTACTGCTCTGAAAAGCAAGGAGCTTATTTTATTGCTTTCTGTTGTTTCTCTGTAGCTACCCACTTACCACTCTAGGCTGTAAATAGTTTATTTCTGCTGATTTGGTTGTATGTGTCTTTAATCTGAAGTTATTTGGGGTTATTTTATTTCTTTCAATATATTCCTTCCATGGGGAAGATGGACATTCACCTGTCACCAGAAATCCGCCTGTCTTACTGTGGCTGGCTCTTAAAGAAGTAGTATCATCCAAAGAAGATGCTTGCATGGTAGTTCTGGAGCAGTCTGCTCCTAGCTACTAGTAATAAGCAGCTGAAGAGAAGGCAAAGCTAGTGATTGGATTAGTATCCAGGAACAAGCATTTCTGTCACTGGGTGAAGTGTCATATCAAATGAGTCTCTCTGTGGGATTGAAATATTTTTGTATCTGGACCTTCGTCTATCCTCATACTTCAGCTCCCCACTTGTAAATTGGGAATAATAAGCATGTTCCTCTTCACAGGCATGTACCTCGATCTCAGAAGCATATAAGGAGGAAAAAATTTTGAAGACAGAGGGACTGGTTTATGTGACCCTCCTTATAATATCTATCTAGAGCGGGTAAATATTGTCAAAATTTCTTTTCAGGAATGAAGATCCCAAAGAACCAGCTCCCATACAGCACTTGGAAAAAGAATGCTGATTTCCTAGACTGGAAAATAGAAATGTGGGGGAGATGCACAATAAATATATTTAACTGATATAAGTCTGTGGTCCAGGGAAAGGTGCAAAATCGAAGAAAAAAAGCTATACGCAGTGTCTTCAAATTAAAACCGGTACTTTTTTCCTCCTTAGAAATGATACTGATCAAAGAACTAGGCAAAGCTGGCAAGTTGCTGTAGGACTATGTGCACTCATTAGTTCCTGTGTAGTTATATCTTCCTATGATTTTGTTTTATATGTGCCACTTCTGAGTTCCACTCCGTGATCCTTGTGCTTCTGTGTGAGTGATGGAAAGAGTTCCTAATCCTCTGCTCCAGATCTGTTGGCATTTTCATTCTTTATTCAAGTTTCTCCCCATTTAGGTCTATTTTCAGGTAAACAAGTCTTTTTTGCAGTCTCCCTGTGCATGAGAATTTTCCCATGCCCTTAATCAGATTTAACTAAGTCCTTAATTGTCTCATTATATTCAGTCAGATTTTCTAATACGATCATTTGCATCACTTAGATGACATAGAGTGGTCATAATCTGGCTGCAAATTCCCTGTGGCAGAAACTGATGGCTGGACAGAATTTGACAGCTTTGAGTTTCCCCTTCTCTCCAACATAGTTGATTTGTTGGAGGGGAATGACAGACTCTGGGAGGGGGTGAATGAGATCAGCTGTGCTACATCAGTCCAAGGCAGGGAAAGGGTATGGCCCAGTGGGTTTCAGCCACTTGTAAGATGCAGTGTTGTAAGAGTACCTCAGTGGTTGTGTTTATGTATGTAATATGAATGCAGTAAAATTTGACCACAGAAGTTTGGATAATAATTTGTGTGTTTCAAATGGGTGAGATATCTGTGTCACACTCTGCAAATCCCAATGGCTGTGCTATTTAAGGCAGGTTCTGTTTTTATCAATAGATCATTTGTGATGTATGACAAAAAAGAAAGAGAGCCTGCAGCAAAATAGATTTTAGCTAGGTCTGAATTAGATTTTATAGGTCAGCTATTCTCAGTTAATTCAATACCATCTGATTACTAAAAAGGTACTTAATGAGGCTTAATTAGAAGGGATGTCTTATCGTCATTTAATGCAGTGGCATTTATATGAGCGCAAGGATTGGCAGTAGGTTTTTCTCTTTGTTATTCTTGGGTCTCAATCTAACAAAGACCAATAAATGATCCCATCTGCTCCCGGGTTTCCTGTCTGATGCTTGTAGTGTAGGCAGCGTAAGGACAAGCTTTAGAGAACATATGACCACTGCACAGAAGGAGTCTCAACCTTGAATTGCTTGCTAGCTTAATAAACAAAGAAATAAGGCAGTAAAAGTAAGTTGAAAATTGAATTTTGCATTTCAAGGCAATAGGTATTTTCTGGGAAAATCTACTGCTTGAAAATTCTTCCATGTTTTCTATCTCATTCTATTCTCCAATTTTTAAATTCCCTCAAAATATGCTCCATTAATGCTATAATGTGGCATAACAGCACAAAAAAGCTGTTGTCTTTCTAAAGAAAATTTAAGGGTAGTTACTTCTTGGTATTTACTCTATCATCAAACTTTTTGTAAAGATGTTTCCTCTTTGTCATAACAAGTTTACCTCTTACGTATATTGTGCCGTAGTTCCTAAGTATGTTGTGACTATAAAGAAGACAGGTATTATAATTAAATAAATAAATCAGGAAGTAATCTTTAAAGCAAAATCACAGCATTTTAAATTAAATTGCCGGTATTTGAGAGAGAAATCAATCTTGAGTATTTGGGAAATAGCTTTTTAGAACAAAGGCAATACCATCAAATGCAAAAGCTTTCAAAAATATCTTGGACTTGAAAAAACTCCAGCATTTTCAATGTTTTCTTAAAAGAAAAAGTGTTTGAAATTTACAAATTTTTTTCTGTTGACCAGCCGGATTGAACAAGTTTTGTGATCAGACTCCAAGGAGGCTGTTGCATTATTTTCTCTGAGATACACCCGGTTCTGAGCATCAATAGTCTGTGGTCTTTTAAGTGAAGCGTAAGTGGTGTATACACATAACTAGCTACTGTGCGAGCCTCAAATTACCCAATGCACAAATGTGGTTTTACTCAGCTGACATTGGAAATACTAAGGGCGGCCAGACCTGACTGTCAAAAAAACAAAGTAAAGGATGTTGACATGACAATAAGTGAACTGGGTTTGAATTATAGTAAATGTGTCTTCATCAGGCTCCCAGATGTGCTTCTCTCACAGTTCAGTGCTGTTAAATTCTATACAATAACAGCCTTGTTAAATTAAAATTAAATGCTAATTTAACACATCTAAAGGCATTATCACATTTTGTGCTGAATTGTGTTTTTTAATGACTTCAAATCATGTGTGATGTATTTATTACAAATTTCTGCTGCAGTTGTTCTGGAGAACTTGTTATTTTTATTTATTAAATTATATCCTGTTCCCTGACAAGCTTTTACAATAAGCAAAGAAGTCACAGAGGTCAGTGAAGCACGAACTGAAGGCATAAACAAGGAAGTGGTTCACACAAAAGACATAGAAATCTAATCACAAAATGAGAGAGACATAAAATTGTAATAAAGAAGACGCAATTGAGATTTACAGGAGGAATTTCAAGTTAGGCTTACAGCCATCAAAATCAACTGCCAATTGAAATGCTAGATGAGTCCTGGTGTACTCATCCGTTATTTAGAAGAAAAGGTGTCTTTCTTCTTTAATGAAATTAGGATATACTTCTTTTCAATACACCATGCTGCTTGAACAACTAACCTTTAACTAATGCGCTAGTGCCACTTCCAATTGACGTACCTATTTAAAATGAACAATGCTAGTGACAGAATACAGAAAAAAATTAAGCTGAACTTGTCAAAATTAATAGAAGAGATGGCATCTTCATCTTAGCCAGCAAAGGCTATTAGAATCAAATGTTTTTCATAAGTAGACTTTGTACTGTTTGTGTGTGGTTTAGAAAAGGTGCACGTTTCACATTCTTGTCTTACAAAAGCTGTACTGAGTAGATCCCAGCCAGACTGAGGTAAGAGTTTCCTTCAGGAAAGTCATACTCTTTAATTCTTTCCTTTCTCTGATGTTGCTAGTAAAAGGTACCCCCAACTAGCCCTCAGGAAGTTAACAGGCCTCCCTCAGATACTAGCCGGTATTGCTAGGCAGGTCTGACCTTTCAAGTGCTAATGGACTTTGTAGGTATCCCCTCAGATTTGGTCATGTCAAAGGGTACTCCATGAAAAATACCTGTTCACCAGGAAAATGAAAGGACATGAGGTAATATGTAACATACTGTTCCACAGGCAATAGAGCTAAGTAAATTTAGTTTCCTGTAGATTTTTCTCCCATGTTCTTATATCCAGCTTCACACTAAGTGCCCTCTGTGATCTGATACATTACCACAGTACCATTTCCATCCCTTAAATCCCTCCACATTTGAAATCTCCTGCTTCACACGTGCTCTGGATCTCTCCTACGGACGTTCTTATTTTCTTCTATAAAATATGATCACCTGTGCAACTTGGTAATTAAACCAGACTTCCTGGACAGTGCTTGCTAGCAGCATCTTCTCTCCAGTATTTGTATCATTATTTTATTAGAAGAGATAAACCACCATTGTAATTATGGTCTTTTTTAAAATAAAAAAGCTGAAGTTGTTATGCTAATACGCACTAGCCAAACAAAGGTTACAGTATATAGTTTAAGGATAAGCTGACTTGCTGTGTTTTGCTTAGCGCTTGCATAATGTTTCTGGACTTTGTAACTTACCTATACTTAAACAACTTAAACCTATACTTAAACAACTTAAACCTATACTTAAACCAGCTTAGATTTGCTATGTCTCTCCCATCTACTGAATTAAAGACAAGATGCTAATTTCAGTAGTGTATATTGAGATCTTCCTATCTTCCATGTGTTCTGGCTAAGTCTTTGTAGTATTAAAAGTAAATCTTTGGAGTGTATTTCCACAGAGTGATAGTACATTGCTTTTACTTTTGGAACTATAGTTGATGCTGTATAACTACTACTGTAAGCTCTGTGTTACCAGAAGCCTTCATTAATCACAAATATTTTGTTCTTCTAGTTACAACTCTTCCTTCCCTTGTTCCACTGACTTCCGCTTTCTTTCTTATTTTGTTTGAATCACTGGCCCAGAGCAGCTATAAAGTGTAGACATTTATGGCAAAAACAAAGAACAGCAAATTCCATGCTGGGCAATGTAGGCAGTCATTTGTTTGTTTGCATGCTGAGAGACCTGCCAACGGTACCAGAACTTCTCTCTGGTGAATAATGTAATAAATTAGATTTCATCACCATGTAATCACAGATCCATGAAAATTGGATATAAAAATCTTTCTTCAAATATTTCTCAATGGAGCTCATCGTGCTATACATACTGACTCTGCTTGAAAATGTACTTGCTTATTAGATGGCTGTGTTTGCTTTTCAAAAAAACCCAGTCTTTTTTACCACAAAAGCTGCATGGAATCCCTGCTTGTTACTAACTAATAAAAATGCATAAAGAAAAGATGACTGTAAAAGTAGGGCATATTTGTAAGCATCTGCTACATTTATATTTTCTAAATGTGTCCATTTGAGTAGGCAGATCCACAGTTGAGCTGAACTAAAACAAGACCAAACAAGACTACAAATATTCTGATTTTCTTTTGAAAATTTCTCATTTTTAATAAATAAATGAGGAGGACTGGAAATGTTCAAGAAGAGGCAATGAAGCTGATATGTTCTGGGAACCTGAAAGCTACTTCTGTCGTGTTTATTGACATGTTTTTATCTTTAAGTACACAAGCCAGCTGATGGAGGGCCAGATGCGCTGGGATGCATCAGTCATTAAAGTATGTCAGTCCAACATTGAACAGCATGCTAAAGTCACAGCACATGGAGAATGTGGCCTCTAGCTTACGAGCTGATTGTCTGAAGTATTAGCTCCTCAAGAGCTACATCAAAACTGTTAGGAGGGTTTGAAAATGATCAACAAAGGAAGGCATCTGGTGGGTCCACTGGTGTCCTACTCTTCTGCATGGAAGATTTAAGGCATCCTAAATGAGGTTATCTGACACTGTCCCTCACGACATCCTTGCCTCTAAATTGGAGAGAGAGGGATTTGAGGGATGGACCACTCAATGAATAAGGAATTGGCTGAGTGGCCACACTCAAAGAGTTGCAGTAAAGGGCTCGATATCCAAGTGGCAACTAGTGATGAGTGGCATTCCTCAGGGGTCGATACTGGGACAAGTGCTGTTCAACATCTTTGTCGGTGACATGATCAGTGGGATTGAGTGCACCTTCAGCCAGTTTGCCGACAACACCAAGCTGTGTGGTGCGGTCGACGCGCCTGAGGGACAGGATGCCATCCAGAGGGACCTGGACAGGCTGGAGAGGTAGGCCTGCGCAAACCTCATGAAATTCAACAAGGCCAACTGTAAGGTCCTGGACATGGGTCAGGGCAATCCCAAGCACAAATACAGGCTGGGCAGAGAATGGATCGAGAGCAGCCTGGAGGAGAAGGACTTGGGGGCGTTGGTTGATGAGAAGCTCAGCATGATCCAGCAATGTGTGCTAGCAGCCCAGAAAACCAACCACATCCTGGGCTGCATCAGAAGAAGTGTGGCCAGCACATTGAGGGAGGTGATTGTGCCCCTGTAGTCCACTCTGGTGAGGCCCCACCTGGAGTACGATGTCCAACTCTGGAGCCTCCAACATAAGAAGGACATGGACCTGTTGGAGCGAGTCCAGAGGAGGGCCACGAAAATGATCAGAGGGCTGGAGCACCTCTGCTATGAGGACAGGCTGAGAAAGTTGGGGTTGTTCAGCCTGGAGAAGAGAAGGCCCCGGGGAGACCTTCTATACCAGCCTTCCAGTACTTAAAGGGGGCCTACAGGAAAGATCAGGAGGGACTCTTTATCAAAGAGTGTAGTGATAGGAAGAGGGGTAATGGTTTTAAACTGAAAGAGAGTAGATTTAGATTAGATATTAGGAAGGCAGTCTTTACTGTGAGAGTGGTGAGACACTGGCCCAGGTTGCTCAGAGAAGTTGTGGGTGCCCCATCCCTGGAGGTGTTCAAGGCCAGGTTGGATGGGGCTTTGAGCAGCCTTGTCTAGCAGAAGGTGTCCCTGTCCATGGCAGGAGGCTTGTAACTAGATGATCTTTAAGGTCCCTTCCAACTCTAACCATTCTATAATTATAAGGCGATAGTCTTTAAGTGTTTTTAAATACATAGTGCTAGGTATATATTGCATTTTGGTGATAACAGTGAGCTGTCAAGAAGACATGGAAGTGGGTAGAATCAAGGGAAGATGCCTGTAGACACCCTGTCCAAGAAAATGTGCTTGACAGAAGGCTCCTGTATTGTACCCTTTTCTTTTGTGGCATCAGCACCCTGCTTACAGCTCAGGGATCTGTGGACCCTAAAGTTTTTTTGGTGTGTTCCTTTTGATATGTTTCAGACAGTGGGTTTTTCTGTGTGTGTGTGTTCATTTTTGTATGTAGACAGCATTCTAAGTCTCAGAATCCTGTTTTATTGTTTTAAATATAGCTTGTTAGGATTTAGGATTATTTCCCCTCTTTTTTTTTTAATTAAGTGATAACTACAGCTTTGTGCAAGAGGCTTTTCACTTCTAATAGTCTCTTTTATTCTGCAGTTTAAAAGCAACATCTTTTTTCCCCCTTCCTTTAATATAGTCTTGAAAATTTTTATACACTTACTGTGAGCTTCAAATAATGGTGTCTTTTAATAGTCTTCCTATCACAGATAAGCGTTTTTACGCTTTTAGCTGCTCCTTTTTTTGCTTTCAGAAAGCTGCTTCTTTTTCATATAATCCTCTCCTTGGAATTGAGAGTTACTGTGGTGAATTTGTGTGTGTGTACGTGTGTGGCTTCTTCACTCCTCTGAAGACACTGAAATCAATTTTGAATTGAAGAGCTGTTGTTATTTAGAAAGTGGGTCTTCAGTAATTGCAGCTTGTGCTGGGTCCAGTGTGCAACTAAGGGAGTAAGGAAGAATTGCTTTTGCCTTTCTGGGTTCTCCCTTTTATCAACTAATAAATTAAGGCATTTTGCTTTTCTGTCTCTTTGTCTTTCATCTTATCACAGGTGTAAGAAAGGCAATGTGGAAAGTATTGTGTAGGGATGTTGCAATTCTTTGGACAGCTCTACTTTTTAAAATTATTATCTTATCTGAACTCTGCTTTCAAAGGATGAAGAGGGAGGAAAAGAATTCTGCCTGAACTTTCATCCATTTACCTATCATTGTTTCCCTGAACTGTGACTATACAAGGTGTTATAAGGTGGTATATGTCTATTAATCATCGCTCAGGGGACAAAAATTATTAGCATTTATTGACTTTTTGTTTACTGAAAATTTTTCATTGAGTCTTCCATTGCAGTATAGTAAAGAATATGCAGAAAGAGTCTTACTTTCATGCAAGATGTACAAATTACATTGAAAATCCTTGTTTTCTTTAAAAACTAATACAGAAATTTCCTTTTAAATTAAGAAGTTAATATTTCATGTGATTAGAAATAGCTTTGGGAACATTTATCTAATCATATTTGAATATTGAAGTTGATGATGTATTTTGAGCAAGTTTTGGGGAGATTCATTAAGGAAAAAATGTGTTGTTGTTAATAGTAATTTGCAGGAACTTTCGTTGTAGTTTAAGTTCCTGTTAGACAAGTAAGTGATAAAGATAGTAACAGCGTTGCATTGAGAAGGTGTAAAATCTGAGACTTGAGTTACTAAGAAGTTGCATCGTTGTTAGCTTCTCATCTTCCAATATTTACTAAGGTTGTTATCCTGATACAGTCAACTTTGATAATACTATTTTCCTTTTTATTACATTTTCAGAAGAGATTAAGGGGAAAAAAAAAAAAAGAAAAGCCTCTTGTACTCTTAGTATTCAATTCAAACATTCTGTACTCTCTTTCCAAAGTCTCCTTGGTCTAACACTGAACAGCCAGAAGAAGGGTAGCTCTGTTTTTCAGAAACAGGGATGTGGATTTGATATCAGTGCATAACATCTT
Source organism: Ibidorhyncha struthersii (assembly GCA_013398815.1). NCBI lineage: Eukaryota > Metazoa > Chordata > Aves > Charadriiformes > Charadriidae > Ibidorhyncha > Ibidorhyncha struthersii. The sequence continues at coordinate 83,428 of VZSZ01009987.1, forward strand.
TAGTTAGAAATAAGAGTTTCATTTTTTTCCAGTTCTTTAAAGCATGTGGACTGTGCTGGGACAGTTTTCAGTGAGAGCAGTAGCTTGGCTTAACCTCGTTAGCATCTGAGCTATGTTGTTTCACTGCAGTCATCTTTTTTTACACTCTCTTGTGGAAAAATAAGAACTCAGATTAGTATGTCCTTCACCAAATCACATCAAACCACTCTTACAGGAGCTTTGACCAACACTTCATGCATATTTATGATGTAAATTATGAATACTTAAGATCAGGTTGGGAACACCCCTAAATAAAATACCATGATAATTTTTTGCTTTTAAACATGTGATGTTTTCAAAATGAATTTGAACATGTTTTGCCTGTCATAAGACATGTTTATGTTTAGATTGCTCATTTTAGAAAAACAGCACTTTCAGTTTAAAGTAATGGAGAATCGCCATGTAATTCTTCTCTAACTATTTCTAATGACTAATGCAGTTAAAATTACCTAGTCTACCATTCATTGTTTTAGGATGGATACTATTAACTGGAAATGAAATTTTTTGGACATAATATAATATAAATAGGAAGTCTGTACACATACAGAAGGGAATGATACTGAAAAAGGAAAAAAAGATAGATTTCATCCATTCTGCATGTATTACTTCTTGGAGTTAGGTCTGATATTATTTCAAAGGCACTTCTTTTAAAATGGTATAGACAAAGTTACTTTGATTAGACAAATGATGGTACAGTAAACAGACTTTAAAGTCTATAAAAAGAGCATTTGTTTTGATAGCTGGCTCAGTGCGTCGTCTAATACAGGGGCAGTAAAGAAAACATTTAAGAGGAGGACAGTTACAAAAAAGCTCCATGCAGGTCATCTATTCTTATTTTATTATGTTCATCATCAATTGCAAGATTCCTTTTTTTTTTTTTTAATGAGGCAGTCCATTTAAATAGAGTATCATTTATCCTAATAGATAGCTAATTGGACTAATCGGCTACTGTAATTAGCTACAGATCTAGTACATCTTTATTTTAAATGTTGAAGGCCTCATTAAAATTCTTCCTTGTGAAGAGGGGAAGAAGAAGGTACCATTAAACTAATTGTTTATGCAAAGTGAAAATGTTCTGCTCTTTTATGTGATATCAAATATCTGAGCACTTAAGGATGCATCTTGGGAACCCTTGTCCATCCAGAAGACTTGCCTTGAGATGTGCTATGAGTAGTGAGGATGTGATAACCACGTTCCAGCCACTTCTGAGCACCACAACGCTCAGAAGAAGCCAGAGTGGGGCAAGTGTTCAACTTGAAACTGTTAATGCCATGTCAAGAGGTGTAAAATAGAAGCAGAACAGAGGCACAAGATTTCTGTCAAGAGAACCTTGGTTATAGTATCTAAGATTTGGCTCAGCAGAAATTTACATTAATATCTATGAGAAAACAAGCTAAAGTTAGAAGTTGATGTACATACTGTAAAATGATAGGTTTTAGTTATCTGCTAATTTTGATTAGAACTTGAACGTTCAGTAAGAATAATGTGTACTACATTTCAGTTTATTCATTTTGCTAAGCTCTGAAGAAATTGTAGTGGAATTGTAGCTTTCTGTTGTACAGTGGGTGGTTGATGTTTGTTCTCACAGCTCACAATAAGAAATCAGCTCCTCATTTTTCAAAATAACAGTGAGGTCAAACTTCTGAAACTGGCAGTGTAGGTCAGAACAATTAAATGAATCTTTTTATGATAGAGAATTGTTTTTTTCTACTTAGTAGCTAATGTTTTCTGAATTGCTTGAAACACCTATTTGTGTTTAGTGAAATTTCTTGGGATTGGTATCTTACACCTTCTTTTCTTTAGAGGATAGAAAATTGAGTTAAAAGCTTGATAACACTCTTGCATATTTCTCTAGTCCTTTTCAAAGGTAGACACAGCTATAATTACATTAGAGCAGCTGCATGATGTCTTTACTGAAGAGACTATCTATTGCCAGGCTTGATGGGACAGTTTAGAGACAAGAGCTCTGAAACATGTCATGGACATACTTAACGGTTTATGAATGATGAATATCCTGCATTACATGCACAGCAGAGTGTCATTGCAGGACAAAGTGTTACAAAGTAGGCGTTATCTTAAAAGTGAGTGTTTGGTCATTTCTTTTTCAGCATCTGGGACGTTTTTGACACATGAACCACCAGTGTGGCTGCTGGGACATATTGGGAATGTTATGCACAGCTGTCATCTGTCGTGCAGTGTTTATCAGGAAGAAATAGGGACTTCCTTTCCATCAGCTTTCTGCTGTATGGGTTACAGCTATCTTTTTCTTTAGGGACCACTGTCATTTTTATCATTAAAGGAAATAATTCCCATATTCTAACAGCGGAAAGGCAACGGCTGCAGGAGTTTCACTGTGAATACTAATACTCTCCTGAGACTAGCTCCCCCACAGCAACAAAGATGAACAAGTGCATCCTGAAGTGCTCTTAAGTCATCTGGGTGCTGTGCAAGCCCTCAGTTTATTTCTGTTTTCCAAGGTTTATATTTCTAAATGTTCAGGAAGCAACAATGAGGGAAAGAAAAGCCTATATAACTGTGGTCCTTTTGTCTCAAGCTATCTTCATCCCATCACAAACCATGGGAAAGCTGGTATCTTTCTCTTGGGAACTGGGTGGTATTTTTGTTTCCTGCAACAGCTCTGCCTTTAGTCCCTTGTGAGCAAACCGTATGTAGCACTGAAATCTGGATTCAGACAATCCACTAATCCACCAAGATCCTGCACTGAGTTTTACTAAAGTGATTATTTGCTAAAGAAAAGGAGTAATTCAGTTATTTAAAGATTGCTGTTGGGCAATGGAAAATACATGTTCTCTCCCAGTTTGATGCCCCCATGTAGATTGATTTTTAAATATCCTAAAAATACAGAATATGAAATTGCAGTAAGTTAAGAATGTTGTTTTGTTCAATTATTTGTTACACACACAGCTGGCTGGTGTGTTGATCTTGTATGTTGTGAGTTTGCAAACTTCTTTTTAACAAAAGCATTTAGTAAAGTGATTCAGACTTGATAAACTAATTAGCTTGATCTAAAATGACCTACTCGTATGCCTTATCCTTGAAACTTTATATGCTTTATTTGTGTGTTTAAAGGGACAGTATTTATATGGGGTTTCTTATGACTAAAGGATGGCTGACTTATTCCTGGAAGCTTAGAAATTCTCTCAGATGACAATTTAAGTATGGGTTAAAATATCATAAGGCAAAAATGAAATTATAAAAGTTCATCTGAGACAATATTAGATTTTATGCAGGAAAATTTTGTCATGCAGCCATTTTTTGATTCCTTCTCTTGTCACAAGCGTCATAAATAAATCAACTCTGTTTGGGACAGTTTTAATTTGAGAGTTTTCACATTCTGCTTCAGTATCTTGAAACTGTAGTATAAATCCATTCATTCTTTCTCTCTCATGTGCAGTCTGACCTCACATAAACTGGTGTAAACAGAGAAATTACTTGTGCCAGCAAACATACTGTAATTTGAGGCTGTTAAAGTAGAGGTTAGAATCTGGCCATGAGTATAAATAGAATGTAATCTACTTCCCTGAGGTCTGCAGATTCAGTAACTTTTGATATTTATGAATTCAAACCCTAGCAATGGTTTATGCTGACGTGCAGCTCCTTGATGCAGCTTAAAATTGGGTGAAGGAAAATTTATGAGAGGAATGTATGTCCAACTTAAGACAGAGTCTGGAGGTAGGGCTGTGAAAGTGAGTCCTTCACTCCAAATGTACTCCGTCCCATCCCTTGCATACACACCTCTGCTCTTATTTTGTGTGCATATAGTCTAGCTATTTTTGTGCATAACTTAGTAAGAAACTGTGAAACTGAACTTGTTAAAGAACATTTTTGCCTTTTGAAAAAAGCATCAAAACCACAATACCCACCAAAATCCTCCTTTTTGTAGATTTATTCTGGGCTGTTTTGCAGGAGTGACTTCTATGTTCATTGTAGAATTGCATTTTCTGAGATGTACGTTTTTGCTTTCCTCAAATTCCTCGCTGCTGCAGTGATCACAAGGACATTTGTGTTGGCGAAAGCATCACTGGTCAGGTAGAACAGGTGACCGTAATTTTCATCTCTTTGTCCCTAGATATGATGACTTGGCCCTACAAGCAGCAAGAGTCCAGGGGACTGTCAGGGCTAGCCCTCTCATCACAGCAGACATCACCAGAGCTGAGCTAATGGAAATGTAATGGTGAGACAGTAGAAGAAAAATAAGGTAGTCTGTGGTTTGGACTTCAGGCTGTGAAATAGAGACTATCTCATCTCCCAGTCATGGTAGTCCTTCCATCAGTTCATTGACAGCCTGCACTATCTTTAACTGGCCAAATACCTTGCAGTTACTTCTATTTGTTGAATCAGTCATGCAGAATACAAAAAATTCATCTCTTACAGAAATTAAATTACAGGCAACTCTCAAGTGTCTGTGCTGTCAGTTAATGACAGTAGTGTTAAAAAAAGATAACTATTTTCATTATATTCATGATTGCATTTTATGCCTTAACTTCATTTTCAAAGGGAAATACTCTTAGAAATTTTTAATCTATTTTATATATGTATGGTTCTGTAGATTTTCTGCTGTAGTTGTTTGCATACAATCATCAAGTTTGCTATCGTAGAACTATATTGTTGTAGTTCTCATTCAAAATGAAGGGAGCATAAATTGTTGACTTGAGCAATGCAGTGTTTCTGAAGTTTGAAGTAAATCCTACTTGTATAATTATCTTTCACTGTAGTAGGACCAACTAAATCATGACTCTGCCATAGTAGGCATGATGTGTGAGATAGCTTTCGTTTTGCCTGATGCTGTGGAAAGACTAAAAGTTTCTACAGCTTGTATAGTGGAGCTAGGCGCTCTGTCTAGGTGCTGTAACTCACACCCTTGAAGGTCAGAGATGGTGCAGAGAGGATGCACGTGTACACTACTGTCCAGAAATTTTGGGAATGCCTCTCTGCATATAACCTAAAATTTTTCAGTCCATAGTAGCTCAAACAACAAATGAATCCCATCTGGTGACAGAAGCCAGCCTGGGTGAAATAACAAGCATGGAACCAAGAATGTTGGAGCTAACCTTGGTGATTTCCAAGATGTCAACTAAAATATGGTAAAAGAGACAGTCATTGTCTTTAGATTGAGGCTAGATAGCATACGTGGGTGGGTTAAATATGTGCATATTAGGAGAATCTGTAAAAAATAACTGGTGTTTCTAGGAGACAAGGTAGACATACAAATTATGAGAAATGAAGAAATGTCATTACCATTTGCAGATGTGAACTGAGTTACAGGAAAATACCTTGCATGCAAAAATAACATCATCCTAAGTTTGCAGACAACCAGTAACAGTAGTTCTGAGAGCTGTGACTTGCCATACTTCTGGCAATAAATCCAGATCTAGTTTTATCCAAACATCACTGTTCATTAAAGTATTTAAGTGAATAGAAGAATTACTCCGCTTTGAAACCTCTAGACTATGCTTTCCAAATTTCACTGAGATTAATTTTTAAGTAAATTGAATAACTGTGATCTCCTAGGCTTTACATAAAAGTGAAATGATGAGAGACGTCTTCACTGAGTACAGACACATTTTGTAAAACTTTATTACTATGTAGGACAAACTGTGTATTCACAAATTCTCCTACTCTGAATTATGTGCATTCCAGCAGTCAGAGGTACCTCAGTTTGGAGTGAGAGACCCCAAGCAGTGGGACAGCGAGTTCACTGTAATAAGGAGGTAATGGTGATTCAATTTGGTGTTTTCTTCATTGACTTTCTTGGTAGCACTAAGCATTACTATTTTAGTTTGCCAAAAGCATAGGAGCAAAATGCTACTGTGCCTATTACTATGCAGCTTTGGCATGTGATACAGCTTGTTGGAACAACTTACGTTTCTGTTTGAGTAAATGGAGTATGAAGAGCTCCTGTGAATGAAATGGTGCGATCTGAGCAACTGCTGCTCAGTTTGAAATTGTGTTTCAGTTTTCATTTAAAAACACGCGTTGGAGAGTGGAAGTTCCTAACCGGCAGTGTTGAGATGTGCTGCACTGAGTGCTTCCTGGTTCCATAAACATTAAAAGTGTCAGATGACAAACGTGACTATCTTCAAGGCAGAGAGGTAAGGGCACAGGTGGGGGTGCTCAGTCATTTTATGTGTCTTCAGCTGAGCTAGACTTGATGTAAGACAGCTTTGTGTTCCTTCGATAACTGTCCGAAGCAATTGCAGATACTTTGTAATGGAACAGCCAGTTGAAGTTCCAATACCTAAAAAAGACTAAACACAGGGCTTTTTTTTTTTTTTTTTAAAGAGTAAGAGATCTAGGAAATTTTACATCAGTCAAGGGAAATTTTAAATCAGTCAGCTTAACTTCAGTTCCTGGAAAAACACAGGAATACAGAAAGGTAACTCTATGGCTTACTTTGCTTACTTAATTCTGTATAGTCAACAGAGAATGGTTTCACCAGAGAGTAATTCAGAGCAGCAAAGCAAGGGCTTCTCTGAATCACTCTCTGAAAAAGGCTCTCTTTCCTTTGATGCACAGAGTCTAAGGTGATTGGCCTTTTAAACGGGCTACCTGAATTTGTGCATTACAGATACTCATCCAGTTATATATCAACAAAAATGATTCCTGATTTTAGGTACTTGAATAAGGAGCATAACTACTTATCTTGAGGCTTCTTTATTAGTGGTGAAAAATAAGTACTGGTAGGGACAATGTTAGACCATAAATGGGTCATGGGAATCAAATGTAAAAGGGAAATTACATACCTAGAATTTTCTAACTGTAGGAATAGTTAAGCATTGGAATAAATGGACTGTGGAAGGCATAGTTCTAAAGAATATATTAATTAAATAGTTGTTAGGAATGGTTTAGGAGAAGATGATCACTTTGGATTAGGGCAGGAATACAGCAACTTCTCACAGTACTGGCCCACCTGGTTTCTGTGGTTATTGTTTGCTAATTGTACCTTCCATTAGACTGTGGACAGGCAAGTTGTGGCTGAGCCTGAAGCAAGTACCTCATTAATGGGCTCCAAGGTTGCCTGATGAGTTCATTTTTCCTTTCACTTTTGTTTAACTGTTAACTTCAGTGGTTTCCTGTGGCATGGAGGGATATAAATAATAATAGAGGTAGTCCTGTTATAAGCAGGGGAGAACCGTACCACTGCACAGTTAAAGGTGTGGTCCTTTAGGATCTTTTGGAAGATTTACCTACTCTACGGTGGTTTACTAAAGGGCACAATTGATCTTATGAGTGCTATTAATGTAGCCATAAGAATTGGAGTTACACATGGGGATCATACACATATTTCTCATATTTAAGATATCTATTTACTTTCTGCTGAAGCACTAATGACGGTTGAGGAAAAAGGTGCTATTCTCTCTTCCTGATCTCATAATCAAAGCTGGAGTTTTTGATACAGGACAAATCACACTAAGTGTCAGCTACTTGGGATTCAGAGGTAGCAATGTCTCTATGGCTGGTCACAGTGGGGAAAATAATAGTTACTAATATGAAAAGAGATGAAATGTAGGACTGAAACAGTCACTTTGCTAAATTTCTTTCATTTTCTAGCCCCATGAGATAGACAGACACTTAGGTAGTGTTTTATTTCGTTCCTTTAAGTGCAGAAGAATTTTAATTTTAATTGTAAGAGAGCAGTGATGCTCCTCTCAGTCAAGTTTGTGAATATTTTGAGTCATGTTCTGCATGACTAGGGGACAAAATCTGAAGTACCTAATATCTGAAAATAGCAGCCATGCCTTAAATTAGGGCCAAAGGGATGGGGGTGCTTTTCTGGAAGCATGTATTAATAGATAAAGCTGACTGTTAGATCTATGACTATCACTAACACAGAGATAAAGCTACAGTTTGGGTCTCTTTAGAAGTTAAATGTGCCATTCATGCACGGATGAATCAGAGGTCAGATCTCAATGTGCCAAACTTCTATTAACTATCATTAAACTTTTACAACTTCATTTTTTGGGTTTCTTTTTCAAAAGTTTTCCGGCTTTTTTTTTTCATATTTGTTCAGCATAAGAACAATGGGCCCTTAACAGCATGCGTTTGACTAGTTTCGGCTCAGTTGTCAGCTTCCTGAGCAGAGAGCTTTTTATAGGCTGTGACACAGTTGTTAGTTATGAGTATTGCTCTGCTCATGCTTTGGAATACTAGTGGAAGATTAAGTGATTCAGAGAGGCAGAAAATTGGCCCACCTTGCATCAATGTGGCATGAAAAAGGTCTGTTTTGGGAAGTCAACCTCTTGAATTCAGTGATGTTTGGAGGAATCCAAGTTTGTATTTCTGGCTCATGTATAATGGAGTAGCAAAGCTAGGCTTGATTTTGCAAGGTGCTCACCAATGTCCTGAACTTTTGTACAAGTGGATTTTTGTTTCCACAAATTTTATTTCCATACCTCTCTCTCATCAAGGAAGCCCTGTGGCAGAGATATTACGGAAAAAGTCGAGTGAGTCCGTTCCCAAAGTCCTCCCTAGAGATGGGTTGTAATGAAATGATGAAGACGCACAGTGGTTGGAAATAAGAAGGGCCACTAGATAATCCTACCAGCTAGCAAGAGGCATGGGGAAGCGAGTAAGAGCAGGAGGAGGAGCAGCATGGTCAGTGCAGCTCTGTACACGGAGGTAACCCTGGTGCTGAGCGCCATTCACTCTTGTTAGGGGAGGAGCTGCATTATTTAGTTCTTCCTGACAGAGCTACCACAGTCTGAGGGTGACCGATGCCTCTCAAGCAAAATCAGGTGCCCTGACATTTTTCTATGCAATAGCTGTTAATAAGTGTAAAATTAACACAAACAAATAAGCAGACATTGTTTGTTGTGTGCAGCGTAAGGAAAACAATCAGCACACTATTTTAGTCCATTTCCTCTTGGATTTCAGCTCTCAGATAAACACAACTTCCCATTCAGAGGCAGTATCTAGCATAGCTTGAAAAGTGGGTTTGTTTATTTTTAGTGCTTGGAAGGATCAGCTCCCAGACAATTCACTTTTCATGCTAAAACAACTCATAAATTACTAGGATGCTATCTCAGTCACATCCGAAATATGCCAAGTAAGTGGAGGTCACATAATGTAAATTGAAGCTCTCCAAGTTCTTCTGTTTTTTGTGTTTGTATGCAATGGAAGGGAAAGATCCATTTTTTTTTTTNGCTTTTCCATTCCAGCTGCAACCCTTAAACCACTGTGGGAATACAGTTTCCCTAGTGAATATCTGGTGTTGGTGAGTAATGCCAATTCAGTCTGAATTGGGCTGGGGAGTCAGACTAGGCCAGTTCTTTCTACACAATAACTTTGTGAGAAATGCAATTTGCATGGGTTGCCATCATCAAAAAAACCTTGGCCTTCAGTTGTTTTATTTATGTTGGAAAATTTAAGGAAAAAAAACCCCAACCAAACAACAAAAAACCCAACAACTCAGCAATTGAAAATCCACAGTAGTTTTGCAAAAATGACAATGTATATTTTCTTTTTCTGCCAACAATGAGTCTATGTCATTGCCAGCCACAAACTCAACTACTGATGACAGCCTTGGGTAGGCTGTTCAAATTCCTAAACCCTCTAAGTGATAAGAGCATCTTGTATTGTCTGTTTAAATCATGCAGTACCTCTTAAAACAGATTAAATAATCAATTACATCAGAAATTTCTTGCAATTAATAGACATACAGCTAGTAGCTTACAAATTGCAAGCTTCCTAAAATGCACACTTAGTAGGCAGTTAAACTTTAGACAGAATTCAAGTTTTAAATTTTAAGACCTGTCTTTGTTGAGTGCTGAAGTACTGTGTACAGCTGGGGGCTCTCCAGTGCAAGAGAGGTAGGGAGCTACTGGAGAGAGTCCGCTGAGGGGCCACGAAGGTGGTGAAGAGATTGGAGCACCTCTCCTATGAGGAAGGGCTGTGAGAGATGGGACTGTTTAGCCTACAGAAGGCTCCCGTGGGGAACTCATGAATGTGGACAAATATCTAAAGGGAGGGTGTAAAGAAGACAGGGCTGGGCTCTTTTCAGTCATTTCTAGTGACAATGGACAAGAGGCAGTGGGCACAAACTGAAGCACAGGAGGTTCTCTCTGAACACAAGGAAACACTTTTTACTGTGAGGGTGACCAAGCACTGGCACAGGTGGCCCAGAGGGATTGTGGAGTCTCTCTCCTTGGAGATATTCGAAAGCTGCCTGGACATAGTCCTGGGCAACCTGCTGTAGGTGACCCTGCTTAAGCAGGGGGGTTAGGCAAGGTGACCTCCAAAGGTGCCTTTGAACCTCAACCAGTCTGTGATTCTGCGAAAATATGTAGGAAACTTTACAATAAGGGAAACCACAAGAGGAAACAAAACTAAATTATTTCTTCAAAGACCTTATTTACTGTGCAACGAAACTGAATGTTGAGGGACAGATTGTCTAAATAGGGACTGTAGAGTTGTACAGCCAAGGACAGCAGTTAGTCACTGTTACAAGATGCCATAGCTCGTAATCTCCTCAGTGCATGAGACAGAGAAACAATTTTCCTTAAACCTCTTTAACAGATGCTGCATGTTTTGTGTTCCCACATGCTCAGGGCTTAGGGAGAAAGAACTACTGTCTCCTCACTCAAGCCAGCTCCTCCCCTAATATAATGTTTTGGCAGCAAAGTTTGTTGTGTGCAAGGTGTGAAATATTGGCTAGCCCTTATGTGCACTATCAAAAGTAGGTAACAAAAATGAAGGCTGTAGTCAGGTTACTATCTTATGGCCACCTTCATTTCACCCACAGTCAAATATTAAACAATTTTTTTCCTCTTTTTACAGGCCTTCATTTTGCTACGTGGGAATTTTTTTATTATTATCCGAGCTACATTTGCAGACAATAGTTAAATAACAATTATTTTCCACCTTACTTATATTTAACATATATTACTTCTATTGTTTTGTTCCATACATAGTCATAAATTAGTACTTTTCAGTAGGTTTTAGAGGATCAAGAAATTCCACTTTCCAGTTATGCCGTAGGGACACTCATGTCTGAAAAATGTAAGGATGAAAGGTTGGTTGTGGAAAATGGTCAGCCAAGTTCACAGAACTAGAGCTTGATCAAGACTTTACAACTTTGGAAGTAATGGATTGTTTCAAACAACAGTATTACTTTTTTCGTTGTTTAAAGGATTTCTCAGTCTCTAAAATGACACTTTGATTTATGCCCCTACATTCTGGTGGCTTACTGCAAAATATTTATCTAATCAATTGTGAGACTGTCACAGAAGAAAAGTCAAGTGCCCATTTAGAATGCAAATGGGTATATACTAAATGCTGTAGTGTTTGTGTGTCTGCTAGAGCGTTCTGTCCCCTTTTGTGTTACTAACATCCGATGCTGCTGAATGTTTAATTACATACTGAGCTAACGGGCTGAGGCCTTAGTATGTTAAACATTAATAATGTGGGGCAAAAATCTATTCTTCAGCCCCAGGTGCATGCAGGACTCAGTGATCTGAAGTTTAGTCTAAAACTGATCTTAATGCAATTGCAAGTGTGCATTTTTTTTACTCTCCAAAGTATTTTGGGGCAAATTTGAAGTGTAAGATCTTGTATTTGTGCTAGGCAGTTCCAAGTATGACTTTCCAATACTTAGGCTCATACCAGTGGAGAAAGTTGTGATTTCTTTTCTGATTACTTTCGTGTAATAGCCTTTCTCTCTTTGTGATTGCCAGCTGTCCTGATTTTCTGTTAACCAGAGCTATAAGTGAATAGAATCCATCCCTTAAAATGTCTGCCTGAGAAAGCATGTCCTCTGCACCAGCCGTTCTCTTCCAGTTCACAAAACTTTCAAAGTCATGAGGCAAGAATCCTCTTTTCAGAATCCCCAGGTTTGAGGATAACTGAAAGAATTCAGACATGTTTTATACCCTTGATAAGACTAAACTGTACTTTAATGTAGCTCAGAAAGTGAAGCTATGTAATACAGGAAAATATTTGGAATAATTTTAAAACTGTTGTTTCTACTTTATTCTCTGTAATATTGCACAGACTCTTTTTGTCAGGCATTGGGGGAAAAAATCTGGCTTTTGCTATAGTAACACAGAGGACTTAGAAAATGATCTCTCAGCATGGAAGAATGATGACTCCTAAAAATAGTGTAGAAGCACTGAAAAAAAGCGAGATTCTCTCTTGTGCCAAGGTCTTTTCAGCTCAGGAATGGGGGTTCTCCCAAAGAATTGGCTGTCATTCTCTCATCATTAAACTTCTTTAAACGTAGAGTAATTTAGAGCAACCTATACACTGGTCTAATTTATGACTGTCTGACTATTGTTTGCAAGGACCCATGTATATATTGTGAGCTGTCAGAGCGCGACAACACTTTGCCCAACTTTAATGCGTCCCCAGTCTTGAAGCGAGGAGGAGGGATAAACAGCAAAGGATGAGGATCCTCAAATTTTATACTACTGATTAGGTCCAAACAGCTGAGAGAAGTCCTCAGCTAATTAATGTTTTTAGACAGATTTAGGTCTTTTGTACTGTTCAAAGAACTTTCTACGCAGGTAGAAAATTGATCACAAACTGTTTTAGGAACTGGCTGTTTTGCTTCATTAATCCAAGCAGCCAATAATTTATGAGCAAAACAATGTCACAAATCTGTAAGGTGATCTTTAGTAATACAGCACTGTGGTTGCCACATTTGAATAAATCTGGAGGAAAGAAGATCTGGCTGTAAAGTTCTACAAAGTTCAATCTAATTACTTTAATGATTTTAAAAATGACTCTGAAATAACTCTCAGTGATATTTCCAGTAAATGAGAGTGAATAAAGATAAGCCATATGCCAGATTTTTTTTTTTATTGCTGACTTGTGAATTCCTTAACCAAAAATTAAAATAAAAATAAATAAACCCCCCAAACGGTATCTTTTTATGCAAAACAGAAGTACCAAGGAGCTTTTTGTAAAGCTTTTTTTAAGGTTATCCCCTGCCACCTTCTGTGAGGATCATATAGGATTTTCCTTATTTATATATTACCTTGCAAAATCCACTTGCAGGATTTCTGCATCATCCAGTCCAGTCCCTAACCTAGTTGTTTCCTTCATTCTTCTGTACAGTACATCTTACACAACAAAGCAGTCACATATGAGAGATAATAAAAAATAATATATTGAGACAATAAGATCTATTTCATATGCCGCACTGGTTCTAATCTTCTCCTTTTGTAATTGCGTGTTGTACAGTATTATCTCGCAGCTTTCTCAACTGTAATAGTTTATAGTCTACTAGCCAACTGTAGAGTGTTCTTCAGCTAAATTTGCATCTCTGGCTGATACGTGTTTAATGGGACATAATTTCTGCTGCCATTCATGACATTTCTGTTTTGAGCCCAACATGCTGAAGTGAAGAATGGTGTCTCATAGCCATATTCTAACCGGGAGTACTGTGAGCATTCCTTATTGGGAGTCTTTCATGTTATTTATTTCTGAGGTCAACGAGTTGTGAGCTGTCTCCCTAGAACCCTGTAGACTGCTGGAAGTGAAAACCATTTGTGTGTCTTGTTTCTCAAAAGCTGCTTAACAGCCTTATAGGCAAATGTAAGTATTTAAAGGAGTCCACTGACCCATGCATGTACACGATACACTGAGCTTTTTGTGTTCACAGTGATGTTACTCTAAAGTACATGGGTAAACATCCTTTGCCAACAAGAAAGGGTTTTGGAATTGCTAGATTTTGCTCTGCCTTTGCCCTATGCCTGTGCCCATATTATCTGAAGTTATTCAGACTTACACCTACTGTTCATATAATTCGCCTGACAGCTGACATAACCCACAGGATGGTTGTTATCTAGACTCAGGGATTCAATCAATGGCCTTTCAGCCTACATCCTTAAATGAATGAATGCTTCATTCTGTGGCAACAGTCTCTCTCTGAACAAGTCTCTCCAAAACCACATATCCCATGTGGAGTTTACAAATCCTTCAGTTCTTACACAACTCAGCTTTATGAGCTTTCTGTGTTATGAACTTTCTGTGTTCAGCAAACAATTATGTTTAGTGTACTTGAGAGGCTTAGAACTGGTCTACCAGTTTTGTTCTTTGATGAGGGTTGTGATTTGTTTTCTTCTTTACTGCTGTATTTGTGTTAGTACTGTCCCTTGAGTGGTTGCAGTTATTTTACCATCAGGGTGCCAGGGTATTTTATTCACCTTTTCATAAAGGTATAATCTGCACATGTATAAACTCCTTTATGCTATTGTCACTAAAATGCTGACAGTAGGGGGAGTTATATTGTTCTAACTATTGCATTGCAGTTAAAAAGACAACAAGTTTTATTTGTAGGCAAGATTGTGGGTATCAGTAAAAGTCAGCATTATTAAAAACTGTGTGCTAGAAATGGTTTACCATTAGGGAGGTGTGTGTGTTGGGTGTTTTTTCTCTGTCTCTTTACAATTAAGCTATCTCTTTGTATTTTATAGCATATGAGTGTGAAATGCCTCCGCTACTATCAAGTTCTGCTGCCATCACAGGGCCAGTTCTCTCTCTGCAGTCTTTCCTAAACCAGAATCTGTTAATCCACTTATCCTTTGTCTTCAATGTGGTTCTCATATTACCAGCCCCAGCTGAAGTGTCAGTCTACCATAGGATTCTCTTAATATATATATTTTTGATCTTTTGCTTTCCCAGCTAAAGGGGCTCATTCTCTTACATATTCTTTTCATGTAATTTGGGACACTTATGATCTCATACCCTTTGGAACTGGGATTAAATCTGCTTGGTTTTATGATGCCAAAGCTGCCTTTCCTTGTTGCTCATCATCACCCACATTGTATTCTTGCACTGACATTGCTTATCCATGGGGAGGTAATTTCTGGCACGCAAAGTCCATTGCAGCGCTAACTTTTACTGGCAGCAGCTGTAGTTAACTCTAAGCACGGTAAAAAGAGCTGCCTTCACATTTAAAAGGCTGATTTTGTAGTCATGAGAATATTTGCACCCTTGACACTCAAATATGGAAGACCCTTGTCTAGATGCCTCACATCTTGCATCCAGAATGTATGAGATTTTCAACAAGAAATGCAACCAAATCTTGTAACTAATTCGGGAAACTGAATGAAAGAAAAGTCATCTATGAAACTGAATGCAAAACATCTTTGGTAATAGAGAGATGCTTGTGCAGTCTAGAGAGATTACTGAGCATGTTCCGTAGGACTGGAGTGCAATGATTCTGTTACATCAGGAGTTAATGGAAAACAATATTTTACAAATATGAGTATCACAAAGAGCAAGTATTTGAGCATTTAGAGTGTGGAAGGCCCTAGTGTAGGTGGTCCTGGGAGAAAACTCTGTCTTGTTATGTGAGAACATGGACTATGGGGGAAAGGGAGAAGAGTATGTCAACATCTTGTAATGTAAATGCATTATGAGGAGGAACTTCTTTACTTTGAGGGTGGTGGAGCACTGGAACAGGCTGCCCAGAGAGGTTGTGGAGTCTCCCACTCTGGAGACATTCAAAACCCGCCTGGACGCTGTCCTGTGCAACCTGTTGTAGGTGACCCTGCTCTGGCGGGGGGGTTGGACTAGATGATCTCCAGATGTCCCTTCCAACCCTGACTATTCTGTGATTCTGTGATTATTTCAGTCTCCAAGAGATGGCTGTTGATACGATTCCTTGCAGCCTTCCCTCCCCCATTCCTGCCTGCATCTGGGGCTGCAATGACTTTCTCCTGGTGGTAGACCCAAGAGCATTTCTACACCCTGGTGTTGAAGAACCAAGGTTGCAGTTTGCCACACCTCTTATACTGGTGATAGAGCCTCCTGAGAAGCTTGTCTTCTCCCACTTGATGTCTTCATTCGGAATAAATTTTTTTATAAACAAAGGACACCTGAACCATGCCTGTGTAGAGTTTTCCTGGGACTCTTTTGCCACAGAGCAGAGGTAGTGAGACTTCAATGGGGAGCACTCCTAGAGCTTTGTTGTGTGCTTAGATCCTGCCTTTCCTCCTTTCAGTAGGTCTCGCAGTGTAGTAGGCTATGGTCATCTCTGGTTTGAGTGTCAGGCTAGCTTAGAGCACTGCTGGGAATTTAGGCTTCTAATATTAACCAATTACAGTGCTCTCTGCACTGTATGTTTGTTACAGATCTTTTTCCATGTGCAAAATGTGTAGCTGCTTTAAGAGAACTCCCCACTTACACGCTTAACTTTTGGGCATTTTATGTAGGAACTTTCTTTGATGTACTGTTTAGCTCTGCTTGCTGACATGAGGCAGTCTCATGCTGTTATGGAAGCAGAATCATCTCAGGCACCCACAGAGTAGAAGCTGAGTGAAGCTGCAGAAAAGTTAAGTGGGCTCTTTTCAGCTTTGAAACAACCCTAAAACTGGAGAAGGAAGGCTAGTAAGATCTGGAGAGACCCAAATGTTGCACCCGTGGGCTGGACTATTAGGAATATCTACAATTATGGAAAGCAAATATATACACAGTACAGAAATAGAGTATTTTTACTTATAAAAATGTCTATGTGTAATTATGAATTAGGAATATGAACCTTAGGAATGTGTTTCCTGTACAAGCAAGAAGCTCTGTCAGAAGTCAGGAACTTGGACTTAAAATGAGCGCTAAGTGACTGTGTGACCACCGTATGTGTTGATTACTTGCATTTTTATTCTCAGAGATATAATACATTTATTTCAGTTAAAAAAAAAATTAAGGAATACATAAAGCAGATATTCATATCACCTCCTCAAAGTGTTGTCTGCACCTGTAAAACTTCTACGATCATATACCAAATATTTCTGTAGTTAGAGAACGATTGAAGCTTTCCCTAAGCATAAGTATTGCACATAACATAATATTATTTGTGAAGAAACAGTCTAAATATAGATTTCTAGGTGTTCAGACACCTGGTTTGAGTCATTCTTCATGTTGCTGCTAAGCAAACGATCTCTTAAGGCTGATGCATAAAATACTGTAATTGAAAACACAGCAACAGAATCTGAGAATTATTACAAAGAACAATGTTTCTCCTTGGGGTCAGAAGAAAATTAGAGTTCAGATTTTTACATTTCTGCAAGTCTTTTGTTTCTCTCCAGAAATGGAAATCGATCCATCAAAATGAACAGGAAATGTGGGAAGCACTCACTGCTGATTTTTTTTTTTTTTTGTTTGGTGTTGTTAAGCCATTACCTAGCTGGTGAGCTCTTTCCTTCCAGCTAATGGTGGTCACTGGCCAGCAGCTTTTCGTGATGTCTCTTCCTCGTAATTACTGTACTAATATTGAAAAAGCTATAATATGCCCATTAAGGAAGATCGCATCTGAGAAGAGGATCAGTAATTCACATTGTTCTTTCCAATGAATGTGAAGGATTGCGTAGACTGCTGATTGCACGTAGAACTGGTGAAACTACAGGCTACTGCCAAACAGGTCTCCCTGCCTTCACAAAGGGGCTGTGCCCTCGTTATCTGGCTGCAAATCTGTATTTGAATATGCTCAAACTTTGTGGCCGGATGAATGAGGAAGAAAGGCAAGCTTGCTGGTAATATTAATAAGTAACTAAATGGCAGAGCTGTTGATTCCCCTGCACAGCCACTGGTCGTTTAAATTTGAAGGAACTTAGTGTCTTTGAGACCTTTCCTCTTTTTGCTAATTTTCTTTAAATTAGCCATATTGTTGGAAGTTACTGCTGACAGAAGGACAGACACAAAATAATACAATTGCATAAACCTCATTTTATTAGAAAATCAGCGTCATGATCTGAGTTTTTATAAGGGACTAGTTCTTGATTCTTGTGTAGATTTTGTGCTTTCTGATTAGATAAAGCACATCAGAA
This sequence comes from Ibidorhyncha struthersii, assembly GCA_013398815.1. Taxonomy (NCBI): domain Eukaryota; kingdom Metazoa; phylum Chordata; class Aves; order Charadriiformes; family Charadriidae; genus Ibidorhyncha; species Ibidorhyncha struthersii. Next base: position 101,253 of record VZSZ01009987.1, read on the forward strand.
AACTGCTTATTTAAAAAACCCAACTATTCTGGAGTGTTGCGGGCTAACCATTCCTGGTGGCTGTGACCAGGATGTTAAGAAATACAGATTGCTGACTCTCAACTCTGCTTTCCCACCCTTGGAGTTTTCATACTGTGTGTGGTTACTTTTTCCAATTCTGTCAGATGTAGGCACATGGAAACCCCCATTTTCTGCAATGTTCTGTGCTGATGCTTATTACTGGCACTGAGGTTATTGGAAGTTCGATGATAGTGGTTTCTAATGGCTGTTGGATAACATCTATGGCTGGGCCTTTAAAGATTAAGGTAGTGAAATGAAAGCTATTATTGACTTTCTTGGGTCATGAAGAAGATATCTTTAGGTCCTCATCCCAGCTCCGAGAAGGTTGGGTTTTTTTCTTCTAACTATTGAAATTTTATAACGCCTACCTTTTGATGTTGTTTTTTAGAGAAACATCTTTGGTATCTAAACCTATAAACACACTAATAAAGAAATGCCTCAGTGAAGCAATCACAAGAACATTTAGAGTGAATTTGCTGGTACTTTGAGGAAGATTAGTTTCCTTGGTACATCCTCTGAATGGCTAATTCTCGCTTCCAGGAAAAGTACTGATAGAGAAAGTATGAAGACAGTTTTTTTCAGTGATGCATCAGCAACTCAGAATTGGAGAGAAGAGGAGAAAATTCTAAGTTACAGTTATCAGTAGCCTTCTCTCTTACCTGACAAGCATGGGGATTTTTTTTACTAGAAAAATATATAATGAAAAAATAGAAAGCAAGCTGTGGTTTGAAAAGTTCCTTATGCTATTAAAAAGAAAGGACAATGGTATTTATATGATCTTTAAAAACTAAGGAATAATGACACATGAAAGCCTCAAATGAATGGAACAAGGGGTGATTTGCTGAAGCATTTAATAGAAATCTCTTCCCCTAGAAGCATCACTAAATAGATTAACTTATTAGGAAAGCACACATTTTCACTGAAGGAGAAGGCTTTTTATCCTTATTTCTGTCATTTATGTGTTCTGGTTGATTTCAACATTTTTTAATCAAAAGAAATTGTTTAATATCTTGACTACATAGAATAAAATATCTTGTTAAACTCCAAGTCAACTAACAAATACAAATTGTGCTGACCATCTTTAATTAGAATGGGTTTTTTTTAATTTATCCTGTCAGGCTCCAAGGAATCTATCCTTATAATCAAAATGTTCTCAGGGGAGAAAAAAGAGAAATCCGAACAACTGAAATTCAAATGAAAATGCAAGAAGTGAAATGGAGTGAGCATTACCATTTAAGATAAAGTGCTAATAAAACATTCAGGTGTTAGCTTCTGAAGGAGATTTTTATTTTCAGACAGTTAGAAATCCCTCGCAGCGCTGCAAAGACGTGTATAATATTGTAATTGGTATCCCTGACCTGTTTTATGTATACTGCAAGAAGTTTTTTCCTCCTCCTTGGGGAATGTCAATTTATAGCTTGCAGAATGCTGTCTTTTGCTTGCAAAGTTCATGATAAAACAGAGCTCCCAGAATTCCCTGGTCTTTCTCTTTGAAGGTCTAAAGTTATTAAAAATACTTATTTAGCCTTTTTTATTAAAGTATCTGTGGAGATACTGTGATGCTTACAGGTTTGGGGTTTTTTTTGTTATACCACAGAGAAAAATGAGCGGGTTTACCTGTGATACAGAGCATAATCATCAGGTGTTCTTCCCTGCACACTCTTAGTATTTTTTGCGATAGCTTTGAAGAGGATTCCACTTAGCAGACTGTGAAAGCATGACTTCAAAGTTGTGATATGTTATAATAATGTGTATAGTGCCCTGTAACCAAATCTAAAGCTCGTGCATTGTGTGTTTGGGTGTCATTTTTCAAAACACTTTTATTGCTCATCTAGGACTGGAAACTGTGTTAAAACCAAATCAAGCATTCATTCCTGCAAAAGAGGCAAAAGTACAGCCTTATTAGCTGTGACAAACTTGGCATCAGCTCTGCCATGGGGGGGATTACCAAAGGCAAAACAAAGAAAAGTCTTCAGGAGCTGCAATATTTGATTAGAGATACTGAAGGTGCATTACAAGTATTAGCAATTTTTTGCAGGTAGGTAGTGTAATTACAGTGTTGAGGGAAAGATTTTCAGGTCAGGTCCTTAATTAGATAATTCTGTCTTAATATTCAAGGATAATAAACCAAAAGATTAACATTCTGAGTGCTGAAAAGATTTTTGTGCCTTGCAACCTTTCACTCCGGCCAGCTTTGTTGTGGATATGTTTAATATCTTTCTTGCTTTATAACATGGACTATGCTCTACAAAAATGGAATTAACGTTTTGCTTATTTCATTCCTTCCTGACCGTCACTCTCAAGGTGGCAGCCTTCGTCAGCTGCAAATGATTAGTTCAGCACCCTGTAGGGGTGAGTGCTCACCAAAGGAGAGCAATAGTATGGGCAGTGTTTCAGATATCCCCTTTCTCTGCTGTGTAAGTCCTATGGAGCTGCAACTATGCCCCCACCCATGTGCCACACTTGCATCTGAAGCCACAGTGTTGACGTTGCAAGTCTTTCCCATTGCGGCAGAAAATACAGGTACAAAAATGGTAACCATTGAGACATTCCCAATCTTAAAACATACTTTCCTCTGGGTGAAATGACTGTTATTGAACAGTAAAAGAATAGGCTTTGCTTTGCTTCTATTCATCAAAATCTCTTCCCCTTTCCCAGAAATTTGCTCCAACTTGACAAAATGTATGGTTTTCTGAGTAACAGCCTATATTGACAAAACACAAAGGTTAATACAATTTGAGCATCTTGAAATGTGATTTAATTTGGAAGACTGTAGTCTGTGAATATTAACTACTAACAAATTAAATTATTCAATGACAAATCACATCAGGCACCTATGTAATATCAATAGGTATTGTCATTATAATAATTCTTCCAAACAGTAGGATGCAGGCAAACTCTGCATTAGTATTTTGGCTCAAGGTGTTCATTTGCAAATGAACAATTCATCATGTATTGGAAAAGGGAAATAGCTCCAGGCTTGTGTCAGATTGCCCCAGTGTTAACTGCTGCTCTTTGATATGACATTGTCTAGACCTAATGCCAGTGGGAGTAATAGAGGGCAAGAGTGGCCATTCCATTATTTTGGATGAATTAAACTATTGGCTGCCACTACCCAAGTGATCCATATCCACAACTTGCATTAATGAAAAAATGGATATGCTAGGTGTTTGCTTCCAAACCTTAAAAATATATCCTCTGTATACATACACCGTTATAAAATAAGTACCTAGGCAGTATCTTTTAGTTATTTCTTTTTTTCCATGGAGAAAAAATAGAGCTGGTCTGAGCCAGGGCCTGCTGAAATTTACAGGAGTCATTCTTTTGTTTTCTATTGACTGTATATTAGCTTTTTATAGGAATGCATTACTGAACTGCCATCAGGGACATAATTTATTCTGGCAACTATAGAATAAAATAAACAATTGGAGTATTATTGCATGGTGCAGCATATGGGAAAGAGGTGCATCCTTAGTCATATATTCTATATTCTATATACCGGTATACCTTATTGCCAAGACTTACGCAGACAGAATCTAGATGGAACCAAGGCAGAAGTTTGTGCCCCAGCTCACAAAAAATGAGACGAACAGACTTTAGATTTACTAAATCTGTTGTAAATAACTAGATTTTAGGATATTTTACTGTTTGTTTGAAATCTTTTGTAACTGATTATTCAATAGAAGAAAACTTTTATTATAAAATGTACTTTGTCTGTATATGGTAAGAGACTAGAATATCAGGATTGTTAAGAATATTCCATTTCTATCACAGAATACACAGCATATGCTCTGGATTAACATCTAACAGTCAAAGATGTATTTTGAATGTCTCTGAATTCAGTCAGTACTTTGATTTTGTTAAAAAGAACCCTGAGTATTTCTTAATATTATTAAATTAATGTCTGTGGCAGGGCTACAAACCAGGAATTAGATATAACTCGTTCATCTTATTTTAAAAATAATGCTGTATAGTTATGAAACAAGACACAGCTTCTTTCTTTGACTTTTTTATGTTTTTAATACACATTCTCCTTCAGTTCTCAGGCGGTCTCTTTTGAGATATGCTTTATCCTTTTTACAGATATTAACAGCCTAAATATAAGAAAACTAAATCCAGCCAGAAACCTCTGCAAGGCCCTGAAGGTTTGTCTTCTCCACTGGGTTTCATAAATTTAGAAATAGTTTGTCTCAGCTGAAAACCAACAACACAATCTGCTCCAGTTACAAGGTGTCTTAGAGTAGTATCTTCAATACTTCAACAGCATATCGATGTTACATGGAGAAGACATGCTAGGTTACCTTGACCTGCCAATATGGGATGAGAGCTGTATTAGTATATTTGTCTTCTTTGCCTACTCTCAAATGATCAAAGAGACTTTTGTTTCTTCTCCCAAGAGCCATCAGCACAGCACAATAGACTCAGGTTAGGCTTTCTTCCTTATTTACTGCTCTGTCTTTTGAAAATAGCAATTATTTGATACCATCATAAAGAAGTCTTCTCCCTCCTTAGTATTCATTGTCCTGTGATGTGCCTCTCTTTTCTTCCTTGGGATGCTTTAAACACATTTAGGTGCTTCTCACAGTCTTCCCATTTTAACCAGAACAATGTGGAAAGTCAGAGCAAAATTCAGCTCCTGCTTTCTCAGCTTTGTCAGTCTTGCTGGTACTCTGTCTACAGCACAGTCATGTCAATGAGAAGCACTTCACATCACAACAATATGACATAAACCTGGAGCTATTTCCTTTCTATTTCACATGATGAATTGCTCATTTGTAAATGAGCACCTAGAGCCAAAATATGAGTCCTGACTTTGACTACACTGTAGTTTCAGAAAACTCTCCTAGTTTCCAGTTCACTGCAAACTTGAAAAATCATACAGTGTTTACTGACAGGTTAATAAAACCTTTCTAGTCAACAAGGACACAGTTTACAGAATTACACAGAATCACTGGAGAAATTGAAGCTTGCCCTAATGGTGAGACAGAGGCAAGTGAAACTGCAGTAGTTCAACTACGCTTTGTTTTAAGGTCTAGGATTTGGTCTAGCACAAATGCAAGGCCAGATCAGACCTAGATCAAAACTTAACTTTTTTTTAAAGTAAGAAGGCCCACTTCCATGATTGCAGAATTCATCTTTTCCAGTACGTACACTCATTTTACTACACTTCTTAAACTTACATAAAGGACTTAATAACTTTTCAGTGTCCAGAGCTTTATGTTGTCTTGTAGTTATTGAATCTCTGGTGTTAAATACCACCTAATTACTTCACTAATTACTTTGATTTTCTTTTAATTTTTGGGCCTCTGACTGCTGATATTACATAAAACATTAAAGCACTGTAGAATATTTTGGTTAATATCGAGCCATCAAAATCAAGATAAATTGTTTTACCCTAAGCCCTGGAAGTTTAAGAATTTAGGTGTAGTAGAAGCAGATTTGCTGATAGAACAGCATGTGTCAGTGTACTAATAATTGTTTCTTCTTGTTTTCATGAACCAGCAATGTGTCTGTATGTATAAAAACTTCATTTCTTAGAATTTTGTGAGTAGGATTTGGGTGCTTCTAATGTTACAGCCATTTCAAGATGCTCAAGTCAGCTCCCACGGGAAGCCAGCATTGCGAAAATGGTAATTAAACGCATTCACAAAGATACCTGGCTTCTTAAAGATTGAATTTTGTAAATGCAACCCTAATTATTGATGTTAGCCTAACTACCATTGTAGCGGGGATTAAATAACTAACATACTTATGCTTAGCAATCCCACTAAGTTTGTACTTCCAGATTTAGAACATAAACAGTTTTTAGGCATCCTTTGTGCTTCCGTTCACAATCTCACCATTATGTTGGCTATGCAGTTAATTTTAATACCCTCTATCCAACACCAGAACGGAGAGCTGTTCATGGAACTTGCCATCAGGATTACTAAAATGCTACACAACTAGGGTCAAGGATTTTAAAATATCAGAGAGTTTAAAACAACTGGCGGTGATGATTGTTTCTTTACAACTCTCCCCCATTTCTGTTTCACTATCAAGTCAAAATTCCTATCCTCATGAAGCAGTTAATGACAGAATCCCAAATTTGTCATGTTGCAACTGCTTCCTGTACATACGACCATACAAAATAGCGCCAAATACTATGTGCAGATATGGTTAAACTACAGTAGCAATACTCAGGGTAAGTAATTTAAGACCAACTTTCATTCCACTACAAGCCTAAAAGACTTCAGCAGCCTATATTTTACCCAATCTCAAGCTTCTGTGTTATCATTATTGATATGTTTCTGATATAAAACAGACCAACTCACAAATACTGCTAGGTAAGTAAGGAAAAAAAAGTTGTAACATACAAAGAGCATAAATTGTTCTCTCTTGATTAGTGTAGTTTAGTAGTGTCCTTGTGAACCATACTATGGCTGTGATTGTAGGTCAAGGTAACTCCCAGCACTCTGAGAGAAATTCTTTTCCTCACTCTTCTGAGATTTATATTTCTCATTAATGAAATGTCAAAGTCATTTAGGAACCACATAAGTCAATGAACTCCTTGTGCGTATGAAAATTGAGAAGATAGTACAAAAATCTGTTCCATTTTTTATTTTTTATATTAGAAGTTTTTGTGTTTTAGAAGAGAAATGGTGTAAATTATTCAGCTTTTATGTCAATGGCATGAAATATCTTGGGATGCTCTCAATTCTCTTTCTTTTACTTATAACACAAGTAATATCTAGATTTTGTTATAGTAAGGAAAAGGAACCCAGGGAAAAGGAACCCAAGGTAACCTGGCATGGCTCCCCCACAGAAAATCGTTAGTTAAGCTGAAATAGTTGTGTGTCAGTAAAAAATAAAATTCTATCCCAAGGAATAAAGAAACATTAATGATTTATGTGACACCATACTGTGTACAGCTCTGGTCATCTGACTTCAAGAAAGATGAACTCAGAACAGAACAGGTTTACAGGATGATAACTGGGATGCTTAGAGGAACAAAGTACCTGTCTTAAGGGAAGACACTAGACAAGCCTGGCTTGTTGTGCCTTTTAAAAAGAGGGCTGGGAGGAGAAGGGAGAAAAACTGCAACCTATGAATACCTACAAAAGTAAAGGGAGGAGACATGAAGGATGTTGTGAAACACCCTGGCAGAGAGATAGTCAGTTAAACACATATTGGGTCAAGAAAAAGGGGATGTAAACTAGCCATTAAAAAATTAGAAAAAAGTTCTGAACTATAGAAGCAATCAGATTCTGGAATAACCTTCCAGGGAAAATTGTAGGGAAAAGCATAACCACATTCAAAATAAAGCGTGAGAAACTAATGCAAATGATGCTATGAAAAATGTTTGTCATAGCTTGGAATCTGAATCAATAATCAACATCCCTTTGTCTCCTGTCTTCCCTAATGATACTTTCTGACTTCACTAAAGAGTCAGGGAGAGAAATTGAGGGGCAATCAGGTCGCCATGCCCATTGGGAAAAGAAAATTCTGCATTCAGGGCTTGTGTTTGGTGGCATATAGTAAATAAACTGTATTGGCTGCTTGCTAAATAATGGTGATATAATGTAATATTGACTAGTTACTTCATCTGGGGAGTATGAACCACCCCAAGCCTGAATAAGGCTGGAGGCATTTGGAAAAATGAGTACAAGAGGGCAGAAATACGGTTATGAGGGCATCCTGAATGCAGCTGTTTCATAACTTTCAGGTGCTTGATTTCACAATATTAAGATGATCTTTTTAAAAAAAACTTTCAGAACTACAGTAACTAATAGTTCAGTGGTCTATAGCAAATATTGGTCAGCAGTGGATATACAGTGATGAGAGTAACAGTGGACGTATGCAGAGTGGTGCTTTCCTTCTTCCAGCAGTCATAAATTTCGAGAGTTCAGGGACAGAAGGAGGCAGACCAGATGACTGCAAACCTCTGAGTTTAATTTGTTCTTCAATACTGCTTAGAGACCGCTGTACTTGTGGCCTCCACAATACTGTGTGGCACTCTGGAATTTTAAATTTATTTTAAATCTGCTGCCTGATCATTTATATGGGTAGGCACTACTTCTTGTAGCATATAAACTAGCAAACCCTGGCTCTCAGGATTTTGTTGCGGCCTGTCGTATATCATCTCTTTTCAAACCTGAAGTCACAGACTGTTTATTCTCTCAAAGGGAAGGCTGTTCCATACTTCTGATCATCTTCCTAATTTTTTTTCTGTATTTTTTTCTAGTTCTGCTGTGTTCCTCTTTAAGTAGGTGCTACCAGAAATTCAGTCAACATTCAAAATAGAGGGAACACCAGTACTGTGTTTTCTTATTTGTTCTCAGTTTTTTTTCTCTAGTATTTAATGTTACTTGCCTTTCTGGACTTATAACAGATATTTTCAGACAACTATCTGAAATGGCTTAAATATTTTTTTCTCCTGGTAAAAAAATTTGAATCCCATATTGTAAATGCTGGTATTACTAGTATTGATTGGAATAATCAACACTGCATTTCATCTGCTATTTTATCCTGAATATTTTGTATCATGTGGAAATGTTTTATCTCACTGTTTACTCTTTTCCAATTCATTCATAAATATGCTGAGTAGCATGTGTTTACAAAACAGACCCCACTGGACCTCTGTGGCAGCCATCCCCCGTTGTGAATACTGGCTATTTCTTTTCATCCTTGTTTCTTAGTTTGTAATGTGTTACTGAGAGAGAGAGAACTTTTCTCTTTTATTCTGTGAAAGCTTTCCTGCTTCAAGAACTCTGTCAAAAGCTCTTTTAAAAATCCAAGGACAACATATTGGCCACACTACACCTATCCACATGCTTGTTGACTCCTCCAAAGAACTGTAAAAGGCTTGAAGGACATACCTTCTGCCTACAGAAGCTGCATGACTTCTTCCCATATGCTTATCCAACAGATGTACTTTTCATTCTGATTTTTAGCTATTTGCCTGCACGTCACAATTACTTATCTATAGTTTCTTGTATACCCGGTGGAGTCCTTCTCAAAGGCAAGGGTTGCATTTGCTGCCTTCCATTCCTCAGGTGCTGATAAGGATTTAAGTGACAGGTTGTATGACACCACAGTTAGTATATATTTTGCTTCCTACGTATGTATATTCAGGTTCTCTCTAAGGACTCGAGTGCACAGGAGAGTACAAAACAGTTGTTTAATAGCTGCATTTTATTCACCTGCTTCACTGAGATAAGAGCGAGACACTAATTTTTCATTATGGTGTAAATCAAATATATTTTTCAGCCAACATGACCTTGCCGGCAGATTCTAAATATCTTCCAGTCCTTGAGATTTTGCTTAGTACAAATAGATCATATTCAGTATTAGCTGGAAGAAGATCAAATATAAATGCTGCCTTACTGGTTATAAAAAAACATCAATGATCTATTAGGTATCAATAAGATATTTAGCATTTACCTACCACTGCGTTCACAACAGATAACTAAATGCGCAGAATAATTAATACAAGGGAAAGTCATACTTTATTGCTTATTTCCATCTGGCGTAATCAAAAAAGCATGAAAGCTTTATACTTTCATTAACATACTTTTTTCAGAGTAAGCAACTGTCCACAGGGGCCTTCACTTTTATTTTATAATGTACATCTTGTCAGGAGAAGCAGGTGACTTGAATTTTACTAGAAGCACAATTCTCTTTATCAAAAATTTCTTCTTTGTCTGGGAATAATTCTCATTTCATTTTAGCCTGGAGTCACACGATCCACATTGGCTCAGTGATTTGAAACCCAGAGGCTTTTCAGCCCTTTTTGTTTATTTCTTCTAAGTCACAACTGTCTCCATTTTAATTTTTATGCACATTGGTGATCGTTAGCAGGTTTTCTTTATGCTCACACTGTGCTGGCCAATCTACACATCAACTGCAAGAGATTTGCAGAATTCTTTTTTTCCTTTTTTTTTCCTTTTTTTTTCCAGCCAGGCCGAGGTACTGTTGAAATGACTCAAGTATTATCCTGAAGAGAAACGTGCTTCTGCTAAGATGAGCTTGATTTCTTTATTCAAAAAGAAAAATCAGGTATATAGAACATCAGCCTATTTTGTTTGCTTTTTTTGTTTTCTCTTCCCAGTGGAATGCCTCATGTAGCTAGAACCATAGCATGGGTGGCGGCAGAAAATCTCAGCCTGCGTTTTCCTGCCTCTGTAGCTGGAGACTGACATTTTTCAGCAAGAACAGTTCCCACCACCAGCTTTTTGACACCTTGCATTCTTTCTTTTACCAAGGGACTAGCTAAGTGCTGTATTCGTTTCTGCCAAAGCTGAGCTAGTCAGGAAACAGAACAAGTCCTTTACTGGTGTGACTAAGCTGTGTCTCTTGCTGGAAAAAAAAATGCTATTTAAATACCATTAAATCACACTTCATCTAAGAGAAATCAGAATAACTTTCCTCTAAAACTGCTTGCTGCCAGGAAATATTTTTAATGCCAGTATTAAATACACACAATAGACAGTATTTTTAGAAAGTGTCAACTGTATTGTTTAGGGTCACAGTGAAGTTGCCAAATCCAGAAAGCTACCAATTGTGCTAGATTATATTCTCAGCTTTTGGAAAAGACCTCAGACTTTACAATGCACTTAGTTTACTTCTTTAGTATTCTAGAAATGGCTTTCAGTGCATTCCTGCAGTGGTAATCCAGCCTTTCTGCCAGTTACAGGACCGTTGATCATCCAGAGCTTCAAATGGCAGCCGTCTACCCTTAGTACTTGGAATTAGCACCCCAGTAACCCAAGAGTTTTCTAGTGTGGCAGCAAAATCCATGAAATTCTGCAAGAAAAGCTTATTTTTCTTCATTACCTGGAAAATCTGGCTGTGTATCTAGTTTTTACTCTTCTCAGCCATCTCCTCAGCTCTGCTTATGCTGAAGAGTCCTTCCTAGCTGGAACTGTTCCTCTTCCTCTGCGTCCCAATTTGCCCATGTGAGCTTCTCTCCTTCATCATGATCGGTTGCCCTCCGCAAAGGGACAATCTCACTGATTCTTTATTTAGCCCACATTCCAGCTCTAGATCTTTCATGGTAGCACTTATATCTAAGAGTGTATTATTTTAATAGAGTAAAAAATTTCTGACTCGCCTCATCTCTGAACGGTAAGGGGGGTTAGAAGAAGAAAGGAATGGATCATCATGCTTTAAAATTTCAGGTTATTAGGTAGCTGTTGTTAAAATGTCATGAAGAAAATGAACTTGCTACTGGATGATGTAAATGGAATGTCATCTCTAGAATGTCTGGTAGCAAAACCCCTGTTTTCCCAGAACATCACTGGTATAAGCAGGAAGACCTGGATTTACACTCCGGTGCAAATACATGCTCATAGGGAAATCTCTTCTACGTTCAGTAAAGCCTAAGTGAAGCCTTACCAGGCATGGTAGCATGACTGTCTGCTGTCTGGGATAAATATCTTCCTCAACACCTTCTGGGAATGCTTACAGGGGATCTCTGGTGTAATTAGGAATACCTCTTCCTCAAATCAATACTCTCTGTTGTTCTTCTTTATCTGACTATCATTTCCACCCTCTGCAGTGTATCCACAGTTAGTTCAAATTTTTATTTTCCGGTAAGACTTCTGCTTTAAGTACTGGAAAATTCTAACTGAGCTGTTTAGTGAATAGCCAGCAGAAATCCATGAGGACTAGGGTGTACTGATGCTTTGGAGGACACCAGCAGAAGACCTTGAAGGAGAGATGTAATATGACAAAACATCTAGAGACTGTAACCAAAAACAATACAAAAAGAATCCAGGAGCTCCCCCTTGCCTCACGGTCTATCCCAATAGTGCATTTTGAGGTTCTTTTGCTGTTGCTTCCAGACAAGTCAGTGGTTCTCTGCTGATTTGTATTCGATCTACTAAAAAAGCTGAGTGAGGGCAAGAGCATAAGAATGGATGTTAACCATTTGACTTCTTGATTCCATAGACACCAGAATGATCCAAGAGGAAAAACTAAATCTCTGCCTCATTTTGTAGTAAGCACAAATCTCCAGGCTGCAAAATCAAAACTTATCTTTAGTCTAGAATACACACTTCTAGACTTCAGAGACTCTGTTGCAACAGGTTGGAAATTCCCTACAAATGTGTTGCTGTATTGTACTGTGTTGGACAAGGTATATCATATTTAAAACTTACCTAGCTAGAAGCCTACCAAGAATCAACTTACATCTGCAATGATACCACTCATTCCGGGGGTAGAACAAAAGGCTGTGTTTCCAAGCAAATTAAAAGAATGAAACAGAATAAGAAAACAGACCAAAGCCATTACAAAAGCTAACACAGGGATTTTATTTAAAAAAGGGGAAAAGAAAGTTCAGCACAAAAAGCATCAAAGAAAGATCTATTACGATGAAAATACTGAGCTTTAAAAGCAAATCTAAGCCAAAAATAAAATTACCCGTTTCTTTTGGTATGTGCCTCATGGAAATGATGTTCTGAAATTGTTTTTCTAAGTGTAGAACAAAGACTATGCTTTATTTTCAAGCTTTTGATATTATATTAATAACGCATTTCCTTCCCCTTCAAATTATATGTCCTGCTGTGCATGATATTTTCTATGTTAATAATACTAAAATGAAAATAGCACAAACTAGATATAACTGAGTTATGGCTCTTGCCCACTGTTGGAGTCTTCACTTCTAACCATTCCCTATGCCCTGCCTATCAGATCTGTTCACAGCAGCAAACACACTTTGTGCATTGCAGTGTAACTTTTTTTTCAAGCAACATGGGTTTTTTAGCAATTTGTAATGTTATAATGTTGCTAATACGTAGGCCTGTAGGAACATGGAACAGAAAGGAACTTCTCTAAATAAGAAGCAATCTGATACACTTTATGCATAAACCAGATGGCTCCACACAGACTATGAAAAGCAAGGAAGTAGAGACCAGAGGAGCTGGGTATTACAGCTGGTTTCAGCACAATAGCACCTGGTAAGTTTCCTGAAGTGCTTGAAATGTTTGTACTTATATTCAAGCCAAAGTCCAAACTTGAGTAGAAAGAGTGAAGATGATTAGGGGATTGGAACATCTTTCATATGAGGAGAGGCTGAGGGATTTGGGTCTCTTTAGTCTGGAGAAAAGAAGATTGAGGGGGGATCTTGTTAATGCTTTCAAATACTTGAAGGGAGGATGCCAGGGGGATGGGAGCAGTCTTTTTTCAGTGGTGCCCATTGACAGGACGAGGGGTAATGGGCACAAACTTGAACATAGGAAGTTCCATCTTAACATGAGGAGGAACTTCTTTCCTTTGAGGGTGGTGGAGCACTGGAACAGGCTGCCCAGAGAGGTTGTGGAGTCTCCCACTCTGGAGACATTCAAAACCCGCCTGGACGCTGTCCTGTGCAACCTGTTGTAGGTGACCCTGCTCTGGCGGGGGGGTTGGACTAGATGATCTCCAGATGTCCCTTCCAACCCTGACTATTCTGTGATTCTGTGATTCTGTGATTAGTTGTGGTCAATGGCGTGGGGTAGGAGGTTCTTTGGCCTTTTCTCCCTCTTTTGGCTTAATTACTTCTCTGTATAAAATAAAAATCTGAAATGGGATTAAATGCAAATAACAACAATCTGTCTGTTTGAGTTGAAAATCCAAATGCCCTGTAATGTTTTTTTTCAAACCTGGTTTGTAAGTAGAATCATACTAGACTTGAATTCTCCACCTGATTAGATACTCTACAACAGTGCAGAGAGGAAATCCAAACCTTTCACTTAGAAAGCAAATGTAAATAAAGCCATTCCCTGGAAAAGCACTCCTGTGCAAGCACAGGAAAGAAAAGCTGTTACAATTCACTGGTGCGAATGTTCAGACAACACTGAGTCCAGTTCACAGTGGTTGAAAGGAGCTGATCCTTGTTTCTGGGGAAAATAATGAAAACAGAAATCATGTTCCTTATAGACAGTGTGAACTTGGAAGCTCTGAAAACTGACATAGGGTCTTCGATGGATTCTTCTCTCTGACATTTTTGTTTGTTTCTCATGGTCTAATTAATAGAGAAAAACTAAAGGTGTGAAAATTAAAAATTCAGCAATAAGGTCTTTTCCCAGAGACATACACATCAATTCAGTGACAGAGCTGGATGCATGACGATTGACAAGTCTTGTTCAAATGAGCAAAGGTTATAAAACTGATGGGAAATTACAGCACCTTTGGCCCTTTGCAGTGCTGTTTGAATACATGTTGGTTTACACCCTCTGAACGCTGTAAATAAGTAGATAAGGTGTGTAGTTATTAATATTTCTTGGGTGTAAACATCATGGCTTTCTGCCTCATGTCAGTTCCCCCCAAATTATTCAGCCACTGTTTCCAACCCGACTTACGCCATTTTCGCAGCATTGACATTGACTTTTCTGTTGTACTTAAATAACGTTGCTTATTAGTCTGTGGTTCCCTTTGCTCATCCCTGTTGACCTCAATGTTTCAGTTGATATTACTGCCTGGAGCATTCTGGCACAGCCTATGGGAGTCAGTGATTTTTGTTTCTATTTTCTACAACCGACTCAGTAATGTACTCCACTGCCATTATATTTACATTATGACCCTCTGTTAAATTATGGGGGAGGTTGTCCTGCATTTCTTATCAGACCTAGTTCTGGAAGTCACCACTTACCTGTATTTGTGGCTTAGGAAAGCTCTGAGATACAAATTTTTGGATGCTGATAAAATATTCTGAGGAAGTATCACAATAATGTTGACTTTTTCATATGATCCTTTAGACATCTGTTTGCAGCCATTTGAGGGAAGGGATGCAAGGAAATTGTGGTCTTTGTTCTGACAGAAAAGGCCATTTTAAATATTCAACCTGTGATGCTTATTGCTTTTAAGCAGTAGTCTTCATGCTTACCAATGTCTTTCTCCTCTATGAATCCCTTCAATTCTACTTAGTAAGATGATTCAGTCTGTAATTGTGCCATCCAGGAGGGACAGGAATGTCCCGTCTGTGTTCCCCAGATTTGAAATGGTAGTATAGCTAATGTCAACTAGCAATGAGTGTGGCTGAGGTATGCTGAACTAGTGTCACCTTAAGTGCTTCTTTTTGACTAATTTCTCTTTTTAACACACCAGCTAGCATAAAGGGAAAGTAACTGAATAATGCACTTATTAATTGGCTGTAATTAGATAGAAATATGTGTTAACATATGGTGACAGTTAATGGTTTACTTTTTATAATATAGTTCAGAATCTAGGGCAAAAATTGGTATTTCACGCACTCATTCCCTATATTTACAAATCTTTTATATAAAAGTCAGTAGCGCTTATTTGAAAGCAATCCTGTAGCTGGGTGTTTTTGGCAGGTAGGCAGAGCATTTTAAAAATTTCAGCCTTAAAAAAGAGTTGATGCTTGATAACGGATAGTGGCAAACAATTCAGTGCAAACAGGAAAAAGTATACAATGTGGATGGTCATTTGTCTCTAAAGGATGGCTTAATTTACTTACAGGTGGTTTGAGTTTGCACTGTTCCTATCTACCACTCTGAATTTTGCAGACTGAAGCAAATCCTACACCTCAACAAAACCAGGTATACACACCTGGGGTTACTACCAGTCTTTACAGAGTTTAATTCATCAACAAAGACATTTCACTTTACAAACGTGCCATAAGTCTGCTTTGTCAACTTATATAAAGCTTATTTGAATTATCCTCTTGCAAAGTAAGGAACGTTATAGCCTATATATGGATTCTTTTGTCTGCAGACACCACCGTTGTGCGTTTTCCTAAGACAGTGTATGAACCAGAGTTATAACTACCTGGAGGTCAGGGAAGAATAAGGGCATTTTTAACTGCACACTTTAAAAATTTCTAAAAAATTCACGTTCAGCTGTAAATTACCTGTCATTCTAGCGAGGTCTGGTGGTGCTGCCACCAATGACTCTGCATAGTACCTTTGTGAGTGGCCTGTTGAGTCGCGGGTGGCCACTTGTCAAGCATGGCTCTGAACTGCAGGATGTGAGGAGGCTTCTAGCGAAGGGACTGGGGCACAGTCTAGCCCTTGGCATTTGAGCAATGGAAAGTATGGCTTAATATCAAAAAATGAATGTTTTTTACTTTTCCCAGAACTCTGCTAATTATTCACATCTCATGAACTCAACAAGCTGAAAATAGCAGGGAATCGTGCATTATTTGTGAATGGTCTCCCTGCATTTTTACTTAGTCCTATAATAGGAATATACACAGTTAATATGGAAACCTGTGAATCACTCCCAGGGAAGCATCGTCATGCCCCGTAGACACCTGGATTAAACACTCCCTTACACATATTTACAGATGCATTCTTCACTTTTTTTTTTTATGGAAACCAGATAATAAATCTTTCTCAAATGCTATAAATTGTTGATATCTCTGTAAATTAAATCCATTTGATTTCCTGGATTGTCGAGTATGGTAAGGGAAATCTTATCTTTCTGTTGATTAATATTTTACTATAACATTGTTCTTCCTGTTCCAAATGCCATCTCATCTGTGGGGGATGCACACAGGGGCTGTAGGAAGTCTCAGTTTCCATATGCGTGTTTAGTCAGATGCTAGAGTTTTGAAATATTGTGAAGGTGTTCAGACTTCTCACCAGATTTTAAACTCAGTTTACAAAAACTTTTCATCACTGTTCTCATGTTTGATTCAGCCTGTCTGAGATTCCCTTTCCTCAGTTGCATGATGTACGTTGTCTTCTCCTTGTAGGAATTTTGGACAAGGGATCTCGGAAGCTCTAAGGATAAGGAACAACCACTTGATTATCTTCTGCAATGCTGGCAGGGTCTGGAAATGTGTATGGTATGAAATATGGATGAGTTGAGTCTCCCCTTTTGCCTCGGTATATGCCAAAGTGCCAGAATCTTTTACAGATACAAGTCAAGTGAACGGGCTTCTAGGAGTGAAAGAAATGGTGAAGAAGTACCACTTTTCTGTGGGAGATTCTCTGTTCTGCTCTTCTAGCTTCAGGTTATTATTGCCAAAAGGGGCCTAAATTATTAAAGTTCATATCTGAAGATCAGATTCTCTCTTTATTACCCATAATGACAATTTAATCTTTTTTTCCTAAATACAGAAAAAAGGGAAACTAGTGGAGAGTTAAAACAAGTTCAGAGCACAATGAAACAGTGAGTCCTCGCCACCTTGATACTGCACTGTAACCCACTGTTTTCTATTTCTGAAAGCATTTGAATTGTTCCATACTGCATTTCAGTGCATTTTATAATACCTTAGTCTAAATTTATTCTTTACAGGAACATATTGTCTTACTGGGGGAAAAAATGAATTCATAAATTCCTCATGATCCTGATTCATATTTTATGAGAATCAAGAAAAAATTTATGTAAAAATTCTAGAACACATTTCCCTTTACTTTCATAGCATTTATATTTTGATAAGGTGGCTTCTAGATTATGTAAACATTGAGCTTGGGTCTCCATATGAAAAGAGACAGGAAATTAAGCGTTTCTTCCTGACAAGTAAAATATAAAACCAATAATATAACTTTTTGTATTGGGTGAAACATTGCTTAATATATTTAGTAATTTCAGAAAAAGATGATGCATAGGAAGGCAGCAAAATTTGCAGAGGGTACAGGCATATTGTTTAGTCATCACTAAGGAAGACTGATTTATGGTGTGTGGGAATGGAAAGAAGATGTTTGTATTGTTTTTTCCGGTTTAAACATCAATTACGTGGTGAAGTGCTTCCAGACTTAGCGGCCCCATGGTCTTATTCCATACGGTGTGCTGATGGATGAGCTTCACCAGGATCATGACAGCAAATGAGACTCGCCATCAGTACATGCAAAGTATTAAAACATCTATGAAAGTGGAAAGGATTTGGAATTAATTATTCAGTTCAGGAAAGAGATTTGGATGTTGTTACAGACAGCTTAATGAAGACTTTAGCTATGGCCACAAGTTGAAAAAGACATTAAGCAGCATAGGGAATAGGATGGGGAATAACATGTAAAAAATTATAATTAGACCTGATTGGGAAACGTTCCCTCAGCAATGGCTAATTTTGATAACCCTGAACAAAACCCACACTTACACTTGCAAAACCCCCCCAACTATTGAGACCAAAAATTTAGCAACATTCATAAGCAGTTTCATCAACTAATAACAAGGATAACGATGAGAAGAATGTTCACAATTAGTTTTGAAAGAGGTAATAAACTGGGTGTTTCATTTCTATGCTTATTCCAATAAGGAAATATTTAATGGTGAGGATGGATTATACCACAAATTGTAAAAAATGTTGTGCTGGCCACTATTAGAGAAAGATATAGGATTATACGGCTAAGTGAACCACAGGATCAAGCTAGTGTCGTGTTCCTATATTCTTTCCCTTTGCCCATGCTAGGTGAAAATTAAACCACTTATATATGGGACAGTATTTAGACATGAGCTCTTCTGATGGAACTAGGGTCTAGGCCATGTGCATTAGAAGGTGTCTCATAGATGAAAGCAAAATGCTACAAAAATAAAAAAGAAACTGAAGAAGAATGTTATTAAACTACAGGAAATTTGCTGTGTGCTCTTGAATGAAAGATACAAACATTTTTGAAATTTGGTTTAAAAAGGATACTGATAATAATTAGTGCAAAGCAATATAGGACCTGGTTAGCATAACTGCACTCCGTTGGCCTCAGTATAGTACAATACGCTCACTTCAATAAAGTGATGTCACTTTTAATTTTGATAGTTTTAGTAGGTATCTGCTTTAGGCTGTACTTGAACGGACCCAGTCCAAATTCCCCGCTGGTGTAAATTAGCGTAGCTCCATAGGGATCTTAATAATTTTAGTATTAATGATCTGATCCAAGCTGGCTTGAGCAGAGAATTTCCCTTTGACCTTGTGACAATTTTTTTATTAATTTCATAAAGAAAGTAAATATAACTGAGCAGGGAGTAGACCATACTGCATTTGTAACAGTATTTTCCACAGGACAATGCAGGAGTCGAAAGATCACAACCTCCATGAATGAGTAAAGGATACTGTAAAACACTTGGAATGGAAATAATCACTCCTTAGCTCTGAGGACAAAATAATGCATTGGTGTTCGTCTTATCCCCTCAGCTAAAGACAATGAAATACGCAGTGCTTTGCCTTCTCTCTGTCAGTCTCAGTAAATTCTCATTTTCTTTTCTTGTTAATCAGGAACATTAGTTTTCCTCTCCCATCTTTTGGCATATCACCCCCCTCCTTTCTTTTAAATCCTAGCAATTCTGTATTCTTTACGGCTCTTACATCCCATGTCCAGCTTCTTTTTATTTCCTTTGCCTTTCTTTTAGGCTTCTCTTCACTTTTTTTCTCCCTTATCTTTTTCTTCTCTCTGTCTCTGGAAAGTTCAGCGTGCAAGTTAATCTAACAGCATGAAGCTAACTGATATGATCAGGACTTGTGAAATAGAAACTAAGCTCTCACTGACTTTTAGAGCCTACCTGTGGCAAATCTCACATGAACAAATTGGTTCTTGACATTTGATTGAGCCTGCTTGCTTCTTAAAATATGCTTTAAAAACAACCCGTAAGCTTGATTCTCCTTTTATTCTGGAATTGTTGTACATTTGTTTCACAAAACGTACATCTCTGTAGAACAGTTCTTGACATGATAAGCATAATCAAAGTCAGTCATAGGAAACTTACAGTTAGCTTGCTTTATTATAATCCCATATATTAATGAGAAGTTACAGTCTCCTTCTGTGTACCTATAAAGATTCAAGCTTTGTAAGAAAAAAAATATCTCTTTTTACATCGTTAATATATATGGAAAAGGCAGACAAGCTTTTGGTCTTAGAAAAACCTGGAGGGCCCTAGGAGAGGAAGGTGGTCAGCTCACCCCAGTCATATTCCCTGGATTACTTTGCTTTCTCTGTGTTTTTGGACTAAGACAACCCAACACTGCTGCCGTTCTGATGACCCTGAATACACCTGCCAACCTGTTGACAGGACAGATTAATTAAATAACTGCTGCCCCTTTAAGGACATAGAATAGGCCTTATCAAATACATCATAATAATTAGGTTCTTAATTAAAAGAACTAATTAGTTTCAAACTTATCCTATTGGGAAACATATAAAAAGAGTCAGATTAGCATAAACTAACCTCTGTAAACCATCGTAGGACACAGGATTGCAGCTCTTACATGTATTCCTGATCCTGACACGTGCAGCATCCTGTTTAGTCCCATGCTAGGCATGAGATGTGACATTAGAGAGTCTTTTCTCAGGCACAGCAACTTGGCTCTGCATTTCCAATCTCTCTTTTGTGCAAAGAGGTTCAGAGACAGCAGCCAGGTCCAAAGTCCGTTCAAATTAGTGTGCAAGTGCTCAGGAAAGCTGGATAGGGCCCTTAGAGCATAGACGGGCCGAAGCTTTCGTATTGCTTAAAGGACACAGGAGACTGGCATTAAATTTCACTTAACGCATCACATGTAAGAAGTTCACAGAGTATGTTATAGTGTGGGTCCCGTCGTGCAGCTCTATAGACCACTGCTCTGTATGAGGCACCAGGCGGGGACACAGCACCGACGCTGTGAAGGCACGGCGGTGTGAAGGCCGGGTTTTCGCTGCAGCTGACTGGGATTCTGAATCCTACACCATTTTCCAGAGGGTCTCTCACTCCTGATTTTATCTTTAACTAAGAAGTGATTCCTGCTCTTCCCTCTCTTATTCAGGGGATGGCATTGACCGTATGTCAATGCAGCAGCCCTACTAAATATACCCACAGTTCCAAATATACACAGAGTATCATAACCATAATGCCCTCATTCTGTCATATTTGCTTGAAATGTGTGTATTGCACATTAGGTAGTTTTACCCTGAGTAGAAAATTATAAAAAGCAGAATTAACTATTTCTCAGTGTTCAGACAGCTTCATTCTGTGAGTACTACCAAAAAATAAAAATAATTGCGTTGAGATCAGAGATAATTACCTCAGAGGCATATTGATATTGTTTTCCCTATCATTTTGTTTAATACAAATTTTGTTGTTGTATTGGCTCAGCAGTACTTTTTAAACCTCCTAGTCCAATGGAAATCTTGTAAGAAGAGTAGAGGCATTAAAAGAAGACTAATTAAATGGGAAACAACTGGATTAGCTGAATCTATCTATAGATATCTATCTATTTTGCCACAATAAAGTCAGTCAATGCCAATAAGGCTTTGTATATTTCCCACAAGTACAGACACAAGATACTAAGTTGGTGCCATAACCACCAAAATGAAGATACTTGACTGGCCATGGCATAAAATGGGATGTTATGGCTTTCATTTCAGAGGGAAATTATTCAAGCCTCATTGTGCAGTATAGTCTCTACTAACACAGTAGCAGCTATATGTCATTTGAGCAATTTCCTTTGCAATAAAAGCTACAGCGGCTTTTATGTTGATCATCTTCTGGGATAATCAATGGATATAAGCATTTGATAGCAACAGGTTATTAAACAGAGAGTCACTTTTTTTTTATATAGGTAAAGCTCTTGTTCCACCCCAAGTCCCTCAGAAGTCTGTATGCTTGAAAGAGGACAGAAGGACAGAGGCAGTGAGTGCTCTTCCAGTCTGTGTGATAAGTGCAATAACGTCCTGTGGAAATCTCTGGGAGCTATGTGTGGTGGGAATGATGTCCATCTTGCTGTGTCCAATGGCAAAATTTCCACTCACAACATTGCTGTTAAAAAAAGCTCTTACTACGTACATTTTTTCTTTGGAAAAGTAGGAAATGTGCATGTATCTCCTGAAACTTTTGTGTATTCGCTTAATCTAGCTCTAAGATTTAAGGAGCTTCTTAAAAAGCAGTTGTAAACTCAACTGTCTTTAGGTTCCTGAACTGAACAGCAAAATCTTTCAGCAGCAGAGGAAGGTCTGCTCTAATGTGTCATATCTAGGACACTTGTAAGGATTGCTAGTTTTTGCAGGTGTGATGTGATCTCACTGTGAAGCTGTTCATTGCAAGAAGGAGAGGAAAGGCAGAGTTATTTCCAGACTGAGAAATACAGCAGTGCTGAGCAGTCTTCCTCCATGGGAAGATGCAGGACCAGAAACTAGTGGCTTGGCGCATGCTGCGTGGTTTAAAATTCTCCTTTCAGCCACAAACGCAGTGCCTCGTTACAAATCACTTTGTTGCTGGAAGGTTTTTCAATTATATGAAAGCTTCCTATAATACACCACTGCTGTTCCAGTAAAATCTTTAATCCCGCCCCTACTGAATTTACATGGACTTCAGTGATACAGGATTGTGTCAAAAGGGTGCAACTGGCTTATAATATCTTTGATGGGTGTATTTCATCCTTTCTCAATAAGAAAGAAAAAAAAAGTAGATAATGGGCTGATATTTTTAGAAGAGTTGTCCCTACAGCCTGAATTTTCTTCTATACTTAGCATGCCTTAGAATGGAAAGTGAAGGGTATCAAATAACAATGAGCGACAATAACAATACATATTTTACGCTTCACTAGAACTCTAAATACTAGCCGATGGAATCTAATGACTTGTGAAAAAAATACATACCCCCTTTTTGCAAAGACGGCAGTAATCCTGTAATTAATATGACTCATCTGTATGACTTTTAAAGAACTGTAAGTTACTTGATTTCTCAGTTTGAGATTCTTGCCATAGAAGGAAATGAATGACATGCATTTTTGTGCATTTACCAAATTTACTTTCTACTTGTGTTTGAATTTCCCATGGGGGAATCCTTATCTTCCTTACAGTTCTTCCAGATAAGCCCACAATAATGCAATTATTGCATGGGTGAATTGCCCTATTTGATCAGTTCATATCTGAATATTTTTTTTAGTGGAGCCAATGTAAATGAATGAGAGGTGGTTATTGCTGTTTTATTTCTTTTATGAAGGAGAGAAGTGTGGATATGTATAAACTGGGAGACAAGAAAGGCTCACCTAAAGCAAGAGTACAGCCTGCATTGTCTTTCTGTCTCCTCAGTACCAAACAGAAGAGTAAAATATGCATCTTTATTATTACAGAGAGCAAGTAATAAAAAAGAATGATTATTTACTTGCCATAGAAAGTAATATCCATAGCTTTCCAAACGAAGATTAATGGTGTTGAATCTGTGAGTAAGATGTTAAAAAGCCCAGTCAGGAAAGTCTTTGTTTTATTCATTGCATTACACATTTTGTCAGTATGGCTCACAAGAGGTGGATGGAGGCAAGCCTGTTTGGGGAGGGGAGTCTAGACATCTCCAGCTACTTGATCATTTATCTTTCCTTGACTTCTGCAAACGGGATGACTAGAATTCATGCAGTACAAACTGTGATGGCTGCACAGGCACCTTTTTCCTTATGTGAGCATCTTGGAAAGGCTGCAGCAGCTACTTAGGCTTGGGATTTACCTTGGGAGCTGGGACAGAGGCCTCAGGGGTTGATGAGGATTGTGTGTCCTTCCAGAACTGAGTGTTCCTTAATTGCCTGGGGCGCTGTTTATCTGGACAAATGTGCTTGGTGACAAAATACCAGCAACTGACAAAAGAGATAAATCACCAAATTTTATAAACTCACATGACTGGTCTGGGTAACAATAGTTCTTTATGTTTGCACTGCTAGAGTAAAGTGTGCATTTAGGCATCTTCTAGAACTGCTCAGAGCTCGAGAAACGAATGAGCATTAGCTGCTTAAAAATACTTTGTATTTCTTTTATGACCGGCTATTCGAGAGGTAGTTTATGGTTCGGCTCAACACTTAGACACCAGTAAACCTTTGAAAATGCTACCTTTTCCTCCCAAGCATTTTCATTTACAAAAGCACATGGAAAAAAGATGGAGTGATTTGTCTCAGTGAGTAATAGCAAAGTGAGGTCACTCTCTATAAGCAGCAACTGTTATGATAGACAGCAGATCATAAAGCCATGGTTGGCTAAGCAAAATAATTTTAAATACTTTACTAGATACTTACAGCAAGTGTATATAGCTGGAGTGATCAACATGAAGATTAGCGGCACTTCGTGGAATCTCTTGGTTCCTCACTGTTCAGTACACAACTACTCCCAGTCCCCTCATGGCAGTAACTCCTAGGCATCTTCCAAATTACTTTCTCCCTTGCATGTACTTCTCTTAAATCTAGTTGAATACACAAGATGCACGAGTATCTTTCCTACTCCCCAAACTGCTGGATCTTTCTCTTTGTGTAATTATATCCAAATGTGTCCTTTAATAGCTGGAGAGGATGTCATTTTCCTGCTGTTGTGACATGTGGTGCCACTGAAGGATTTATCTGTGACAAAACCTCATTTGTGGTTAGGGCACCTGTGTTTTAAAAGGACTACAAATCTCAAGTCACGTCTAAAAAAGCCCTATTGCCTGTAACTAGGTTAGGAGGGAGATGAGGACCCATATCTTAGGTACCTGTGTGGGATTCCAGGATTAGCTAAGTGTTGCTAAAAAGGTGATTTTCACAGGAGGAATCTGAGCATAGGCCCAGAAGATTTGGTAAAGCATTATCTGAGCCAGGTATCTTCAAGAATGGAGTTAGTGGAAGAGATTAAACACGCAGGGAGCCCTGAGTATTTGTGGCTGTGGCCATGAAGGAAAGAGGTGTAGGGGGCTGCATATCATTAACTGTATGCCCTTCTCATAAAAATGATTTTATATAGGAGAACATTTATTTCTTCTTTGCCTTGATTCTTTTTTTCTCTTGTTCAAGAGTTTCACCTTGCCTTTAAAGCACGGACAATTCATTTGTTTCCACAAGAAGCTTGAAGATCCCTATGGATGTGACTTGAAAATAGAAACTGCTTTGGAAGTTTCATCTGTTTCTTCTTCAATAGGACTTTCAGCTCTTAATTTAACTGGAGGAGATAACTAGTCTAACTAACTCACAAAGGCATAAATAGTGTGCAGACAATGACAATTTGCTGAGGTGGGTGAGATGAATCAACTTGTGGTGGGGCTGATTTCTTCTGTTAACTATAAAAAGAACACAGATGATTAAACTAGACAAGACACCTCATGCTTAGGCAGCTATCGTTAAATTACATGAATCCCACATGAATGACAAAATCAAACAGCAAAAAAAAGCAACTTTTATTATAGAGAACCATCTGTGGAGGCAATAATGCTTATAGTTCATCTGTCAAATGACTCCTGTTATCACTGGAGTCTAAATCTCTTGCTGCACTGGACTAGAGAGTACAGTACTGCCCTGTTTGGTGTAGAGATCATCATTTCTCTACATTAAAAGGATAGATCAGTGCACAATTTTTAAGAACAAGTCAAGCACTGATTCCAAGGGAGCAGCTTTGCTTAAAAATTAATGGTGCAGTGTGACCCACTGTATTCCAAGGGCAGAGTGAGTCCAGCGTTCTTTCTGTCATCCATGCTATCAGAAAGCACTTGAAGCCAGGGTCAGTTAATAAAGAAGACAGGGCTCATCTGTTCTTTCACTTTTGAGGTCATCAGGGAGTCCCATCTTCCTAAGTCTCCTGTTCAGGATGGTCCTGTTCATATATTTGGGACAGATAAAAATTTATCTCAGTCTAGAAATACAAGGCTGGTTCTGTAGCATTCCCCATCTTTTCTACCTCCCCTCACCCATTTAAAAACAGGTTGATACTGATCATCATGGAGGAGACAAAACCTACTAGAATACAGTACCATGTGTTGGCCTGTTAACAGAGGGGGAGAGTTAAATTATTTAAAGCAGTTTTGCCCAATCTTTGCCACACCCTGGGAAACAGTACTTAGCTAATAGCATGATACTGGCAACATGTTTTCCTCCAGAGGGGTTGGGGGCTGCATTCAGAATAATGTCTGTTCATCCAGTAGAACTTCACCCCATGCCTCCTCCCAGTGTCTTCAAATGCTGTGGCAAGGTGGCAAAATGGTAGTCTTATTTGTTTGGCCAGTTAGGTCCTTTAAAAAGAAGGCAGTGACAGATTTTGCCTCCCATGTTTAGATGTACCCTATGACGGTGTTACTGTGTGGAGCGGTGGACGCATTGGAGGGAGGGGATGCCATCCAGAGGGACCTGGACAGGCTGGAGAGGTGGGCCTGCGCAAACCTCACGAAATTCAACAAGGCCAACCGTAAGGTCCTGCACATGGGTCAGGGCAATTCCATGCACAAATACAGGCTGGGCAGAGAACGGATTGAGAGCAGCCCTGTGGAGAAGGACTTGGGGGCGTTGGTTGATGAGAAGCTCAGCATGACCCAGCAATGTGTGCTAGCAGCCCAGAAAACCAACCACATCCTGGGCTGCATCAAAAGAAGTGTGGCCAGCACATTGAGGGAGGTGATTCTGCCCCTCTAGTCCACTCTGGTGAGGCCCCACCTGGAGTACGATGTCCAGCTCTCGAGCCTCCAACATAAGAAGGACATGGACCTGTTGGAGCAAGTCCAGAGGAGGGCCACAAAGATGATCAGAGGGCTGGAGCACCTCTGCTATGAGGACAGGCTGAGAAAGTTGGGGTTGTTCAGCCTGGAGAAGAGAAGGCCCCGGGGAGACCTTCTATACCAGCCTTCCAGTACTTAAAGGGGGCCTACAGGAAAGATCAGGAGGGACTCTTTATCAAGGAGTGTAGCAACAGGACGAGGGGTAACGATTTTAAACTGAACTGAAAGAGAGTAGATTTAGGTTAGATATTAGAGAGAGAGTCTTTACTGTGAGAGTGGTGAGGCACTGGCCCAGGTTACTCAGAGAAGTTGTGGGTGCCCCATCCCTGGAGGTGTTCAAGGACAGGTTGGATGGGGCTTTGAGCAACCTTGTCTAGCAGAAGGTGTCCCTGTCCATGGCAGGGGGGTTGGAACTAGATGATCCTCAAGGTCCCTTCCAACTCTAACCATTCTATGATTCTATGATTTCAGTGGGTAGATTTGGGAGAACTCCAACTCAGCATGAATAATGATGAAAAAAAAACAAAAAACCTTTGGAAACTGTGGGAAACCTCTGATCCATGCTCTTCTGGTGGCAGCAGTATCTGTTGTCACAGACAGAGCAGCAACATGTACCGTCCGAGGCACTGTATTCTGGGATGCCGGTTTGTATCTTAGTGGCTCCCCCACTGGATTCCTGTTTGGCCTCCAACACCAAGTATTTCCTCTTATATAACTATTTAAATGTTTACCTTTCTCTGTGCCCTTGTTGAGACATCTTGCTTGTATTTGATCTTTAATAATAGCGACTGCTTATTCAGTGCAATGAGATTAGGAGAGTTGGGGCAGACTCTTGGACTCTCTCGAGAAGAGTCGTGTGTGTTGTTCACACTCCTCCAGTCAGCTGAAACACAGAGCACTCCACACTGAATTCCTTAGCCCTGGGATTTCCTGCAGCCCATTGGATTTCTTACCAAATTAGCCAAGTTTAAAGGAACATAGACAGCTTTGAGTGGGTAGACATCAACCCAGTGCAACTGGCTGAATGTGTATGCCCTGCAAGCAGTTCTTGAGGAAGCAAAAAGGCCAGGTGCCTGCTCTCTGGTTTGGTTATGCCAAAGCCCACCAAAGCCTGACTGTGGAATCTGGGATGGCATGTGCTGGAGGACCCTGTCTCTATGTGTGAGTGAGGGGGTACCCCCTAGGAGGGCAGTGCTCTCCTTGGTGGCCTTGACCTTCTCTTCGGGGCTGTGCTTTTGTGTCTCTGT
Source organism: Ibidorhyncha struthersii (assembly GCA_013398815.1). Classification (NCBI taxonomy): domain Eukaryota; kingdom Metazoa; phylum Chordata; class Aves; order Charadriiformes; family Charadriidae; genus Ibidorhyncha; species Ibidorhyncha struthersii. The sequence goes on from VZSZ01009987.1 coordinate 128,879, forward strand.
TGCAGTTCCACTTCTGTCCCTTACTTCCCCTTTGCAGAAGCAGCCTGGCCCTTACCCAGCCTGACTGCTCAGCCCAGAGGCAGCAAAATACAATTTGCCAATGAAATTAACTCAATTAATAAGCAAAATTCAATAGATCAGGGCACTAGCATTGTAATCAACATTGCAATCCATGTTGCTAAATGGAGTTACTTGAGCTAAGGGTATAGCCCCTGTTTCCACATTCATACTTTATTAATTTGGGAGAAACTGTTATGGGTATTATTAAATTGGAATCTCATGTAATGGCCAGCGTTCTGGAAAGATGCTGGCGAGGCTTGCAGTTTTGTTAATTTTGCTCAAAGCTTTCACAGCTTTCAGTGTGGCTTTTTTACAAAGCTAAACTTAGAGGATTAACATCGTTCTCCTCATGGTACTCTGTTTACCAAGGGAATGTTGGTCAAAGGGAGAAAAGTGGACAACTTCAGACTTTTCACGTCAGTGCTACTTACAGAACAAATACCCATTGGCAGGGTAAGAGCCTGAAGAAGAAGAAAAGCAGCTTTCTACCTATTGTGCGATAAATCAAAAGGTTCCAGTGAATTTCTTTGAGTGTTAGCAAAACTGCTTAATCTAGGATTTCAAAGGGTGATCAAAACTATTTTCAATTATTCCTGACTTGCACTTGTATCATTCCAGACTGAGCTGAGTCTTTTTCCCTAGTACATTCCTTTATTTAAAGCCAATAGAAAGAAGAGAAAGAAGTAAATTTCAATGATCAGAGTCCCAATGTGTGGGAAATATGACTTCAGTTCTTCCTCTGGAAAGTCTGAATAAGACCAAATAATTACAAGTTCTTCACTAATAAAAAGCAAAGGAAAAAAGAAACAATAACAGAACATTTTCAGAAATTGGATTTTCGTTATCTGTAATAATACAGGAAGCTTATCTATTGTGAAAAGAGCAAGCCTGATTCTAATGTGGCATAAATATTTGCATGACAATAAGGTTATGTATTTTAGATGAAGACAATGTATTGCTCACAAAGAAGAAGAAACAGCTGTGGCCATTCTTGGGAACACATGACTTCCTAAATGTGACTTTGTGCATGTCCCAAGACTCTACAGCTAGTTTTCTTTGAAAGTACATTTACTGTTACAGTGCAGTTGCCATCGATTACAGACTCACATCCAAACTCTGAGGGTGGCAGAATGGGTATGTAAGAGTTGTTAAGTAGCTTTGATCTTTCAGAATAAGTAAGGAGTCCCAAATGGAGAACACAAAAATACGCCTTTCTGTCTCACTACTTTGTATTACCAACCATAAGACTTAAGAATTAAAAGGGTTTCTAAAGCACCAAATGTATAAATGTATCCACCAAAGAGTTTTATTCCAGAAATTATTCATTTGCATCCCAAAATGAACTAGGTGGTGAACTTTCAAAGATCTCTTTTTTTAAATGTGACTAAAAATTCCAAAACGGCAGGAAATGGTACTGGTTCTAAAGCAGTGAAATTAAAGTGAACAACACACTGCATTGCTTATAGTGCTGATCCATTATTGGTATAAATGTTGACTGCTTAGGTTAAGAGGTCTACAAAACAAAGTGGCTGCATCCTCAGCTACTATAAACCATGACAGGGCTGTTTATGGAGCTAAACAATGTTTACAGCAGCTGAGGATCTGGATAGCATTACTTAAATAATAACCTCTGTTGTTCTTAGGATAGGAAAGTTAACACTTAAAATCTCTAAGATGAACACATTAAAAGGATCATGGAATGTTTACATTCCTTGACCTAGATTTTTCCCAGAACTTAAACAGAACATGCCTTTTGAAGGACTATTTGAACTACTGCTTTTGATGTACTTCTGCTGGTCGAGGATAGATGGTTTACCCTAGAAATATTTTGCACTGCTAGAAATATTTTGTGGTGTACCATGTATCTTACATTCCATACAAATAGCCTCTAAACAACTGCCAGTTATCTAGAAATACAGAAGTATGCATAGGATCAGAGCACTTACCACATCCAGCCAAAAAAAACCCATGTCATTTACAGTCTAGAAACCAGGAACAATTGTGCAATGAATGGGCAAGGACAGTGAGAGCATCAGTCATAGCAGTCTCAAAATTTAGATGGGCGCAAAATCTAAACCTAAACTAGAAAAACATGCCTCGCCAGTGAATCAATTTTATTCAGTTAATCAAAAGCCAATTTAAAATTGGAGGTGAAATTGCGGTTCTGTTGCATTGAATGGATGTGCTGCCACAGATTGCTGTAGCATGTAGTCCTACATTTACAAATCCGCCCTCTGTTGCGTGGAAGCATCCTCGGATTGCTAGGCATGACTTGTCCATATACATTCTGGAAGACTGTCTGTGGAAAATGGTAGGCTTTCCAACACAAAGAGTTGAATTTTACAGTATGTAGCTGGGCTGTAATATGGAAAAATATGCCCAAACTCTGCATTCTCTGGGCAAGAGAATTATTACAGTAACTATGGAATAGAAAAAAGGAAAGGTTACAGAATACAGGGATGAGTGAGAAAAGGGAAGTTGAATGAATTTCTTTCTCTCCCTGGAGTGCCAGGTTCTTATTTCAGCAGCTGTCTGCCACTCAGAGCCTCTTTTGGCTCACTTACTAGCATAAAAGCTGTCTGCAATAACCAAACTGACTTCATGCAGAAAAAAGGTGAATGAAAAAAAAAATGGTATGCTAAGAACTATCGCTGAAAGGGTTCTATAGGGCAGAAGAAGACAAGGTGATTCAGCTCAGCCAGGGAGGTTAAATTTAGGAGATGGGATATCATGCTTTTTCAGCAGTTTAAACACAAACTGTAGGGTTTGGGGTTTTTTCCATTTCACTCCGTGTGTGTCATCTCCTTTTACAAGGAGATAGTATTTTTTCCTTCTACAAGGTAATCTTCATGGTTTGTTTTTAACTGTAAAACCAGAAAACCAAACTAAATCTGAAACGTACACAACACTTTCTTACATCAGAATAACATATGCCAGGGAAAGAAGCAGTAGGCTATTGCTGTATTTGGATGAAGCTATAAAGCTATAAGCACTGGCTTTGAAAAACAATTATACTTAACATTTCTCATCAGTAAATCTCACTAGACTAAGGCAGAAAGTATCAGCCTCATTTAATGATGCAGAAATTAAAGCATGGGGACACAGGTATGGCTTGTGCAAGGTCACTGGCAGAACTAAAAAGAGAACACTAATTTCTCAGTTCCTAGCAAATGAGCTCTTAACAAGGCCCACTGCCTCCCTATCTTGAGCAAATAAATAAATAAATACAATAGTATAAATGAAGTCCTTGCTAGTTCAATTTTAGGTATTCACTATGAATTATCCATTAGGACTCTACAGCTAGGAATTATTCCCACGCATTATTTGGAGAACAACGAGAAGCCATGGAAAACATAAGCCATCAGCAAACACATTTGTAAACATTGTGTTATGGAAAGAAGGCCACACTAATAAAGAAGAATTATCCACTCAGTTCTGGTAAGTAGCTTATGAGTTAGATGGGATGGTAAATATGGTCTCAGAAAACACAAGCTAAAAACTATACCACTAATTAAAGTGTGAACTGTAGCATTAAGCATTTTCCCCACTATCATTGTCTTTTCACATGAGCCATGCTTATGTCTGAATTGCAGTAAATCTGGTATACCTTTAAGGCTGGGATTTCTCAACTGTCCAAGAGGATTGTCTGTCCAGTTCCCTTAGCCATTAGGAAAGCTGTCCGTGTATCACTTCCCTTTAGAAGTTCCACAAAAAATAGGCATTCGTGTAAGCTCTTTGAATTATGAGCACTGAAGTCAGCTTTCTGGTAGTCTCCTTTTAACATCTTGACAGTTAAGACGATTATAATCTACCTTTTTTCCCCCAACTATACTGCATAAAAAGGCAAAAAACCCCACACAAGTGTTGTTAGGTTTCCTTCTGATTCACTAGTAATCATAATAAGCCCCTCTGAAACCTTCGGAAAAAAAGCCCAGAAAATTTGGAAGGCTTTTCCCAGCCTCTAACCCCCTCTCTTTTTCTATTATAAGTAAGCATGTAAGCTGAATATTGTAAGGTTTTCCACAGATACTTATTAGTATGTATGTGTTTCATGTTGGAATACATTTGAATAGAAGGAACAGCTCAGCAGAACACAGCAGATGTGAGGGGAGCAGTAAAGCTTTGGTAAAGCTTTGCTCACTTGAGTGGATCACTGAGTTTCTGAAACTCTTCTGAGCGGTTCGAGCCTCAGCTGCCCTGGTACTTGAGGAACTTGTGAAAGGAGATGAAGGAAAACCAAAGACTTAGCTGAACATATTCCATTTGCCCTCCATAGCAAGAATATAGTCGGGAATAATCAAGAATTTAAATTTAGCAGAGATATAATAAACTTGAACTTCCAAGCAAAACCTCACCCTCCCAGGCGCAGGAGAGGTAATAGCAGTTAAGATTTTGGCCACACTTTAAGCCAAAAGCTGACATCAGGGAGTACTCAGACGTTACTAAAAATCTGACAGTTAGTGACGCGGGTATAAACTTGGAGAGTGCTGACTTCAGATTTATGTGAATGAGCATTCAGTCTGGAAAACTCCCAAATGGCATTTTAAGTGATGGTAAGAGGACATAACCATTTTTCTCTCTCCTCTGCCACTCACACTTCGGTGAGTTCAGTGACTGCCCGCATTTGGTGAGATTCTTGTCACTGGTGCCAATCCCAGGGGACTCCACTGGAGCGGCTCAGGTGTGAAGCGAACAAAGGTACTCTGCATCCACACCTGAATCGCTCCGATTTGACTGTACCCTGAAACCTGTAAAAGCATCTGTGACAGCTTTGCTTCAGTATTATGTTCGTTGTTCTTCCGTGATTAGGAGAGAATTACATGTAGTCATAATGTAGTCATTACTTTTTCACAGTTCTCTCAAAATTTCTGTTCATTTTAGCTGTCCAGCTAAGATACTGGCATGTACCAAGTCAGTAACAAATTCCTGGGGAGAAGGAAGAAACTTCATAGCATGGGAAAAAACTGCATCAACTCCAGTTCCTCTGCCTCTCAGACGAGAGGCGCTCAGAACAAAAATCAAGATGTCTCAAAATAGACTCTGTCATATTATCAGTGATCTCAAGGGGATTTTTTTCCAGGCTTTTATATGGAAATGGGTCTTATCTCGAGAGGAGGTAACTGCAACAGGTCTATATACATTAGCTGTACCTTTTGCAATGCAGACAGCGTTCTTAAAATGGCTGTGCTGCCTCCTACTCAGAAGATAATTGGTGCCTAACGCTTCTGGCTCTGGGGAGCAATGCACAAGCAGGGCGAGAAAAGAAGATGCAAGGGATCTGTGTTGCTAAGACGCAACTCTGTACTTGTTCTGTCGCCATAAAGAACCCTGACATCATACTGCAGACACTTCGTAATTTTGGTGTGATTTCCGTTATACTGAAAATGCGCATTTACATTATCTCGATTTCTAAATGGTAGTGCCACCTTCCTTTTTAAGATCAGCAACAACGTTTTGCATTGCTCTTGTTTTGTAACTAGCCACATATATCGATCTGAACAGTTTGCTGAAAAGTTAGTTTTTATAAAGGAACTTAAAAGACTATAGCGTTAATTACACAAATGGTTAATTCATTGTATTTTTAAAAATAGAAATAAAAAAGATTCAGAAGTCCTGCAACTAGCTCTACTCTTCCAAACCTCCTCTTGATTACTTTTTCAAGCATAGTGCATTACCACTGGTAATTTAGATGCATGTGAAATAGGGTAACAATCAGAGACAAGAACCAAATTCTGAACACTTCAGTTACCTGAACACCCTTAAAGATAATGGAGGTGCATCTGGCCTCTAATTTCATCCCTCCAAATGTTTAACAGCATGTAACAAAAGCCGCTGCTGTACTCAGATGAGAGCCCTCTGTGTTTCTAATCTCAGGAAGAAAACCAGTTTTATGATGTCTTGTTTTTCAGACTTCACTCATACTCTTGAGTGTATTTGGTCTTTAGAATGACTGCATCTCCGATTGCAGCTCCAACATTTCTTTCATTCAAAATGATCTATTCATCTGTATTCATAAACATGTCAATCTACTGGTTCAAAAAAATCCAACCAACCCTCCAATAACAAAAAAACAACAAAAACCTTCTCATTAATCCACCTCCCTCATTAGCTAGGATTAAAAACCTTAGTCAAAATGATTGGCCTTGTGCCCAGAAAAGCTATGAGATCAATAATCCAAACAGACTTAATGATCCTCTTACAAAAGAATAACTTTTGTACTTCTCCAACAGAACACTTTTTCAAAGTGAAGGGAAAAATACAAGAAATGTCACATCATCTGCATAAGTTAATTTATCTGTTGGTTTGGAGTGTACAGTTGGGGGAGGGACTTTGAGAAATAGAGTTTTTTTCTTCTCTCTCTGTTAAATGACATTTACTGTCTGCAAAAATAGTAATATGAAAAATCACAAACTGTATCAGTGATTAGCCTGTAAGAGCCTAAGAAGTTTCATTAACACTTCCAGTATCTCATTTCACTCATGAGCAGTTTAAAATCATGGCATTTGTATTCCTATGCAAGATCAGTATTCTTTAAGACTTTTATTTAGGCAATTTAACTTGCTGGTATCCTTATTGTGACACTACTAATTACAGCTTCTAACTTTAAAAAGTTTGATTTTTGTTTTAAGACCTCAAGCGTTGATGGGAAGAAAAAGAAAAACAAACTAAACCCTACTGTATAGTTCTCTGTCAGCACAAGAAGGTGTTCTAAAAAGCCAGTGCCTTTGACTGGAGCAGGCTATCAACTCCACGGGGAGCACTTCTCTCATGGACAAAATGGAAATGTCTTGGGGTAGAGAGTGGCAGATACTCAGCGGAGCATTGCTGCAACCCATGTTGCACGTGGGTATGCTAGAAAATGATCAGGCTGGGCCGACTGCAGCTATGTGGGAATTAGCTATCTAATCAGTGCTCTGTAGCTACTGGAAAAACACAGGCATATCTGTAGCCCAATTCATGCCATATATTTCAGGAGGGAATAAATCACCTTTGAATGGCCTGGTTTTTCCTATTTACTCTAGAGACCCTACACAAGCAGTCTGAGTCTTAAATTTTAGTAGCTCATTTGGGGAAGATTAACGCATGCTGAAGACAACTTGCTGAAATTACAGCAAAGTGCGATGGGATGCCAGTAGCTTCAGATAGCTCACCCATTCGTTCTTGTTCAGAAATGCCGCTTGCATAGCCAGGGTTGGCACATGGGAAATCCTGCCTGGAAGCCGAAATGCTGTTTGATCCTTCTGTCCTCTGCTCAGCGAGTGGAAGAGGGAACAGCTATGCAGACCTTCCTCCAGCGTGGCCCCCAGGAATACCTCTGGGATCAGGTGTCTCATTTCATGTGGGGCTACTCAGCAATGTCACGGGAGGAGGTAAAGGGCTGAGGCTCTCAGTGGAGAAGGGACATCAATTCCCTTCAAGGCTGAAATAGATCCTCTCGAGCTAGCTAGGGAAGAAAAGGAGAGCCTAGGGGGACAGGTATGAGGGGAAAGGTTGGGGCTTTACACGGTGAGGGCTTGGGAAGCTGATAATGGAGGTGAGGTGGGAACTGAGCAAATGCTTGAACCCGAAAGGATGACATCTGATGGAAGAGAGAGACTGCAGAAAGAAGGACTATCAGCCAGCGTTTGGAGTGGCTCTGCAGCAGACTTGAGAACCCAGATAGAAAGTACGGACCTGTTTGCAAAAAGGCGGCATTTGTTTTGTAGGGAGAGAAAGGGAAGGCAACCTGTCATCTTCTGGGTGTGTTCTGTTGCTAGCAAAGCCACAGCATTGTCCCCGGAGACAGATGTCTGCCTAGGAACTGTAGGGCAAGCTGGGCACAGTAGCGTAAGGTTAGCATCTCTCTCCATTTTGCCATTGAAGTTACTTACTGAAATCCAGTTTCTAAGATCACTGCTAAACTTTTTACTTCATGCTTATACAGAAAGATCTCTTAAAAAATGTATTCAGGCATTGGAAGTGTACTGCCCCTCATTTTCACTGGAGATAATGGCACCGTTTTAACAGTGCCTCAGTCTGCACCGTTACTCTTTCTGTAAAGGTCATTATGTCCATATTCACAAAAGAAAGCTCATGAAGAAAGAAAACTATCTGCATCCCATTTTCCTGAGGAAAAAAATAATTTGCTAACCTGGTTATGTAATTTTCACAGTTCAACTTTTCAAACTACAAAGGAAAATTTCTTCAGACTCATTATCAAGCCATAACTCGGGCAAGCAGCTCTCCCCTAACAAGCGGCAGCTTCCAGGGCTGCACAGCTAAAGAAATGTAGAGACCTTCTACACAGCAGCTGCCGACACACTTTCCTTGTTAAACAAATCTCTTTAAGTATAACTGAAAAAAATCCCCTTCTCTCTCACCTAGACACACTATGAAAAGGATTTCTTAATAGATGTCAGCTGAAGGATATAAAAACAAACCTAGATGATCTACAGCAATAATGGTTTTTAAGTTGGTACTGGTGATGCAAAATAAAATCTAGTCACCAAATAAATTCCACTAGGAAAGCTAAGGAAATCTAAAGCAACAGCAACCTCTGTAAAATATGGCTGTGCTACCAAAGCAAACGTGTAAAGACAGTCTGAGACTGAAACAGTAAAAATAAACAAGATAAAATTACTAAAAGAATCAATTCTCTATCTCTGTTGTTTGCAAACACTAGAAAATTGAAAACATTTTTCTAGGAAAAATCAGCATTTTTCTGAGCAAAAAACCTATAATTGGTTCTGGTTCACTAGAGAATAATAAATAAGAATATCCTAGCCGCTAGAGTGCCAGATATAACATGGTACTTGTTCTGCAGGCAATACTAAAATCATACCTGGAAAGAATTAATAACTTTACTTTAAAATAATACTTATACTTTTCTTAAGGTTTCAGTAATAAATGCTTTTAATTACCCAGGGAAAGGAGCCATAATAAGACAATCACTACTGGAAGCTTTCAAACAAGTACCTCACTCAAAGATGGATGCTATTCCAGTCAAACGTCCCAAGTTCAACTAATGCGATACCATCTCGCCTCCTTCCTGAAGTGAGACCATTTTGAAGACTGATTCTTCAGTAGTTCATTGTAGCACTTCAGTTTTAAACCTGATCTAATGAACAGCCATAGATGCTATGGACTCTAAACATAAAGAATTGACATGTTAGCATATTAATAATGTACTCAGATGTCACATAAATCATTAGAAGACAGTTTACTGAGTGACTCGGATATCTGGCAAGATACATGCAAAGCCTCTTTAGCTCTTAAATATAAAGCAACTTCCTTTTGGCAAAGTCCTGATTAGAACAACATTGACTGTAGTTATTTATAGCGCAAATGCTACTGCTGAAAATTTCTCAAAGTTGTAGATACTGTATTATTAACTATAGTAAAGCTCTAAAAATCAGTCAGCAGAGGCCACTTCAATCTCCGCATGATAATAAAGGATTATTATGTGCAGTAACCTATTTATGAAAGGGAAACAGTGTGCTTCTTTCAGACTCCATCAATTGCTTTAATAAGGAATTGAAAAGCCCGGCCTACTTTATATGCAGCTCACCATCCCAGTTGCATAAGGATTTACAATAGACAAAACAAAACTGGTTTTGTTGTAAATAAGGGCTGTTTGTTTAAATCGCACACTAATGTTTGCATCTAAAAATTATTTAGAAGCTAATAAGGCTTAATAAAGTTTGACTGTATACTTGTTAATAAAAATCGTTTCAACATTCTCCAGGAAGGAAATGTAAATTGAAGGTGATAACGTAAAGCTTGAAGTAAAACAGGCCTGAGGTAATGGGAAAGGAGAAGACTTACTGCGTTTGTTCACTGATGGGCTTAAGAAAACCAACGTTGAGAATGGAATTCAGTTGACTTAAAACATTTTCTAGAATTTAAGATAATGAACTTAATAGTAGTTTGGTAGATTAGAATTATTGCAATATTACTTTTGTTTTAGAAACTGAAAAGTTGATGTAGTTCAGATTACTGAAAGTTAGTGTGATGCACATACTGATTTCTGCTACCTTGATTTGGAGGACTCCAGAAACCCAGGTTCAAATTTTACCTTTGGCATTGGTTCATTTGCCTGTATGTTAATAAATTTAATGAGGTGTGGGATGACCCCTGCTGGTGTCCCTGCTTATAAAAAAATTATGTATCTGGCAGGAAAAGGACATGTTAATTGCAGTCCAGAAAAGTTACAAATATAAACTCTTGTCATAAAATGTATAAAAATACCTAATTTAATGCACAAAATATTATGAGTAATGTTCTCTTAAGTATGAAAATAATCTTAAACCACTGAACATTACTGTGTTAGCACTGCAATGCCATGTATTAAGAAGGACATTAATTCTTCAGTTCACTATGATATTGTGTTAAACGTCTTTTATTAATGAGCTGTTACTCCCAGCTGAGGCATTTGATAACCTCTAGTCCATTGCTAAATCCTCTCAGTGAATCACTCTAAACAAACTTAGAGGGAAAAAATACCCCAATAATTTACATTTGAGTCTGTAAGGTCCTAGAACTAGATTCATTTAAAGAAGGGCAGCTTTCCTATAAATCAAACCTTCTGATTTAATGCAGCTGACATATAGATCTATTTTACAATTTTTTTTTAATTTCAAAAATACAACACATTAAAATAGGTTCAATTTATCAAAGCTAAGAGCAACAATTAAGTAATAATGTACTTAAAGTGCAAAGGCACTTTAACACAAAAAAGTGACGCCCAGTGGCTACACTTGGTAATGGAAACAGCAGTATATTATTATTTACAAAAGAAAGTCAATAGTCCAGGAAAAAAGATCTTTGGAGATCTTCTACATAATACATTAAGTTTCCACTTTGAAATGAAAAGAAAAACAACAGAAAACCCAAAGACCCCCTTCCTCATTTCCTTCCAAATTAAAAAGAATTATGCAAGATCTATTAAGAAACATACATTTGCAGTGACAGTTCCTACAGAAGGGTCAGTAGGAGAGAGAGATAGAAATAACTTAAAGGGAACGTTGCAAAAGCAACACTATATCCCTGCTATGCTGTAACGGTTCCATTTCTCTCTCACTCCCTCTCTAATGTAAAAAGTGGAAATCTTGGGAATGCGACAGGTGACATCAGCACTGAGTTCAGACTCCATCAAATGTGATGCTGAGCTCATTTAAAAATTTTGTTTCCCACCTCCCCCCTCACAGCTGACTGATTGCAGTTTGTTTTTCCAGAACTTCGAGGTAGTCTGGTTCTGTTTGTAGCTTTCCTTGGAGTAAAGGATGCTCAGGTTTAGACTGTTCTGCAAAATATTTCCTGGGAGTTCCATATAAAACAGTTTTATTTATCCTGTCCTGGTTTTGGCGTCTTGATTCGTATGAAGGGGCAAACTGCCTTTTGGGTAAGGTGCAAAAGTTATAATGAACTAATCCTCCGGCAGGGAGTTCCTTGACCCTTTCTGCAATATTTTGATACAGAAGCTCTGGTTCCCTCGGCGAGGACTGCTTTTCCAGTAATTCTGCCGCACTGATGGTAAATGCGAGACTGGTGGGGTCTTCCTTTTTGTGGTCAAGATTGCTATAGCTAAACTCATGGAGATTCCTGTAATAGGCAACTGGATCCCCTTCCTTTTGCATGTAGATTGGGTTTTGGCACATCTGTCCAACAGGAGGGGGAATGTAGTTATAAACATGTCCTTCAGTTTTATCGTGGGTCTCGGTGTTGTAAGACCCGTACTGGAGCTGAAACGAACTTATATCTAAGTTGTTTGCGCTGCTGGGCATGCTTTGCACCCCCTTCCGGCGCTTAAGGACGAAGACAAACAGGCCTGCCCCAAAACAGACTGACAAAATAAACACAACCAGCAAGCCTAAAATTAAGACAGACAGCGGAACTTCAGTGTGTATTTCTGGGTAGGAGCTGGGCGTGACACCAAGGAGATGGGGTGTATCTGTGTTCTGATTCATGGAGAGCAGAGAAGAATCTGACAAGTTGGGGTTCGCTGGGCAGATGGCTTCTTTGCTCAGGAATTTCAGATGCTCTCCAGAGTGCTTGGTGGGAGACTCACATATGACTTCGTTGATAACTACGGGGGGATTCGAGTGCTGGTTGTTCTGGTTAGTGACTTGCTCTATCCAGTTCCTCAGCCCCAGGATGTCACACGTGCAGTCCCAGGGGTTTTCCTGGAGGTCTATCTGAATTAGAGCCGAGAGCTGGTCCAAGACTCCTCTCACAGGCAGGTGTGAGAAATGGTTGTTTCTAAGGTTGAGTCTGGTAAGGGAGGTGCCCCCAAAGACGTTGTCAGGCAAGGATCTGAGCAGGTTGTTATTGAGAAATAACAGATGAAGGTTACTCAGGGCATCAAAGGTGCGTGGCAGGATCTCCTTAATGACATTGTACTCTAGGTAGAGATATTGCAGGCTGTGCAGCCCGTCGAACATCGATGGGTACAGAATCTCAAGGTAGTTGCCATTAAGATAAAGTCTACGTAAACTTGTGAGGTTTGTAAAGGCACCTTCTTGTATCACTGCGATTCTGTTATTTCCTAGATGTAACAAATCCAGAGAGCTGTACTCTACGAGATCGGTTCTATAAATGACTTGCAGATAGTTACTGGTAAGGTAAAGTTTCTTTGGACTGGTCGGCCTAGGGAGGAGATCGGAGATGTTACTTATCTTTTTCTCTTGGCAGTTCACATTTAAGCCGTTGTCTGAGCTCTGTGAAGTACAGATGCAGCCGGCTGGGCAAGTGATGGGCACAGGAGACTTTGTCTGGTAAACCATGATAGGTCCGAATATTTGTCTGTCTTTCGACACAGTGACACGGGGCGTGGGGCGGTTTCTGGTTTTGGGTGGCCGGCTGGCTTTTGGGGCTCTGGTAGGATTGATGGCAGAGTTGGCTGTGGGCGATAGCCTCGAGATGTGTGGGTCTGAGAGGACAGGGTGTTTTTCCCTCTGGTTTGACTCACTGGAGCTTTTCCTAGGGCAGAGATCTTGCCTGGTGAGCTGGGTCACATCTTTCCCGTGAAGCCTGAAGGGGGTTTCGCAGACTATCTCACCCACAAACACGGTGATGGTGTCTAGCCAGGCCTTGAGTGGCAGCAAGTCACAGGTGCAGTTCCAAGGGTTTTCCTCCAGCTGGATTTCCATGATGCCTCCAATGTGCTCCAGCACACCAGCAAAAGGCATCATCTTCAGCCGGTTCCCCCGCAGGTCCAGGTGAGTGAGGAGCACGAAGCGGAAGACGTTGCTGGGCAGGGACAGCAGAAGGTTATCATTGAGAATCAGCACCTTGAGCTTGTTTAGCTTGCTGAAGGCCCCCGCCTCAATGGCGCTGATGTAATTGTAATCGGCTTGCAGGTACTCCAGGCTCTCCAAGCCCAGGAACGTGTCCTCCTTCAGCACTTCCAGCTTGTTGTTATTGAGGTGCAGCCTCTTGAGGGTCCGGAGGCCACTAAAGGCCCCTGTGCGGATCTCCTGCATGTCGTTGTTGCCCAAGTGGAGGGTCACGGCGTTGGAGTAGTTGACGAACTCATTGGGGAACAGGCGGGTCAGCGCGTTCCCGTTGAGGAACAGCTGGTAGATCTTGGAGGGTGGCGGCAGGAGGAGGCTGACGGTTGTAAATCCTTTGTTTTCACAATTAATGTTCAGCACGTTCTCCTTCTCCTCACAAGGGCAGCGGCTCTTGCTGCAAATGTCTTTGGCAGGTT